>JAODUG010022645.1:10524-20971 GCA_027564795.1 Aphredoderus sayanus
ACTGTTTAAAAGTTTTTAGTGTACCATGTAAAAATAAGGAAATCCCAGGTATGTTTTAACCTTTGACTGATATTGTAGAGTGGCATTTCACACTAATTACTACCGTGTCTAATATGTTTTGTAAAATGAAGGAAGACGTAATCTACATTCTTAGCCAAACCATACACACGAATAAAGCACGAGAACTGTGTAGGCCTATTCATGTTTTCATGTAAAAAACTTAGTTACAAAACGTCACCTTGGAAAAATCACTTTGTTTCCAAAAAGCCCTCAAGTGTACAGTACTCTGAAGTGAAGTGGATATTTGGGATTAAAGTGGAGACATAATTTTCCCCCTTTAGAACACATACGTTAATTCACTACATTACAACACAACATGCAACATGCAGCCTATACATATGATTCAGTAGCAAACACAACTGTAGCAAGTATCCTATGCTTTGCTTTTTAAAATGTTTTAATTGAAGCTTGTACAATTTCAGATTGTTGTATTAGTTTATATTTTTTTTACTTATGGATTTAAAGAACTTATATAGTATAATGTCTTACTATTATTTATATATAATACTATAGTTTCTATATTGGATTATTAAATGTACTGTACATGAAGCTATACAATGACATCCATGTCACAGGACAGGACACACTAGCCACCTCCTGGCACAGAAGTCACAGGACATACAGGACAAAACACCAATCGGGACAGCACAAAATAGACCTGACTGCAATTCCGCATGGAGAGGAAGAAGTGACTTATTATGGAACATGAGGGTTTTCAGCTCACTTTAGAAATGCTATGGAAATACTGTGGGGAATGAGCGGAAGCCATGCAGTCAATCCCCCTTGAATTGATGTGATTTAGGCCATCAGCTGCCTCAATCAGAAAATAACTGACATTTGTCCTACAAGTAAGCACTGCTCCAAATTAACTGGTAAGGGAGGATAAATTAGTAGGGGAGATATTATAGGGAGTCCAGAGGGAGCTCCAAAATAGGCTTATTCACAGTGGGACCCACCCTGGCTCACAGAAACAGAGACTGAGAAATGTACATGAGATTTAAGGCCAGAGTCCATACAGAAATGGTCAACTTTGTGAACTCCCAAAATTAACATCATGCACATGGGTTAACAAACTCAGAAAATAGACTGTTCCCGGGCCCAGTAAGTTCTCTCTGTTTGTGTAGCAGTTGGATTTGCATGTGCATACTGTACCGTGTGTATAAATATAAATATTTTATATTAATGCTAGTATAGGTAGGGGATTTTAGGAGGGGTACATATAAAAATATTTAAAATATATTATAGTTACTGAATATACATTATTTGTGTTCTAGTGGATATTTTTCTTTATATCTACTTTGTAATTCTTTTTTTTTATTAGTAAATGCAGAATTCAATTGTAGTTGGACAACACATGCAAATATGCAGACATATATTTATGCATTTAACCAAACTCATATAAACTTCCCACAATAAAATTTTCATCGTACAATTCTTTATGCATTTCTCTGGGGCTAAATGTACACTTTGAGAATGCACGAGCACGTCCAAATCACAGTTTGAGATAAAACTCCTTGTCAAACAGAAACTAGGACATCTTCACATGGTCAAACCCATGCAAGACATGAGAAACCCTTATTATTTCCAGTTTTTTTTTCTTTCTATTTTTAGATAGGTGAATTTAAGCAGTAGAGGGATTGGGGTCAAAGTGCACATAGTTGCTCACAGTGTGGAATTCCATCATCATTTTTTCCATTACCCAGAAGTGCTGGAGGAGGGGCTTTTGTCCAGTGTGTAGACCTACTTTATCAGTAAATGACCCACCTTCTCCCTCCCCCCCTCACACAAACAAACCTGATTGCCCCCCCTTGACCACATTCCCCTGTGGGATATCCTGTCCCGAGCTAAACATTTTGTATTGCACTACCCCTCCTGGACCACAGTACCTGATATCTGCTTGCACACAGTCAGTACATGTCCTGCTGTTTTAAGGTATTTTCTATCAGCTTTCACTGTTCAAGGTGAGTCGTGAAAATAGAAATATGAGTCAGAATGAGAGTCTTGTGGGCCTGGCAGAAAACTGGGCTACCAAGTCAAACTTTTTTGGGGTCTGCTGGGCATTCAAGCATCACAGAAGAGTCTCTTGTTACAGTATAACTGTATATATATATATATCTATATAATCTCAGATATAATACATGAAAGTACACCAGCTAACGTTTTCTTTTTTACTCACTATATTTTGTTTACATTCTTAACTCCTATATCATTTAAGAAAAGAGGGATTTACCCAGTAATATATAGAGTTCTATGGATTTACTAGGCTCCCTAAACATATTTCTAGAATACTGTATAACGTATAGGCAACCATCATACACTGCACTTTTCAAATTAAAATAAGTGAAGTCACCAGCAGTGTAACTTTCCCATATTGTAGCACAATGTAGTTTTACATATAGACTGCTGCCCAAAGAATTAAATAATCAGTTCTGATGTTGCATGGTGTAGCCTGTACGATTTTCTTTACACTCAAAACTAAACTTCAGCTAGTGCCTTCAGCAATAGAGGCAGCATTCAGGATGATGTAACATTTACTTTATTCAATAAAAATGAATGGTTGCTGAAAGCCAGGTTATAAAATATAGAGGAGTTGGACTGTATGTTGAACAACATTCACATGTATACCAACAACTAAGCGATTGTGTTTTACTGCTGTATATTATTGTGTTTTAGCTATATACTGTGCACAAGGTGATGGAGGAATGATATGTCCACAATGGCTGTGTCAACATATTCCAATTTAAAGTTGCATGCATTTAATTTAAGATAAAACCAGATGGTAATGAAAGCAACATTTGGTACTGGTACTAAATAGTGCTGATTAATACTCACAAATATGTATAAAACACCCTAACAGGTTCAAAATATTTGACAAAAAATGTGGCTTCACTTTTAGTACACTTGCCACACCCATTTAATGCAGCAAATGCCTTTGAACGTAGTTCAAGAATGTTTTCAAGGAAATGTTCAGCTAAATGTTAATTGAACGTAGCAAACGTCACATGCATCTTGTACATATAGGTTAAAGTTTATGGAACCTGTATTTGAAAACGACCATTAAACGTGTTATTCTGATTTACTGAAGTGGTCCCACGTACTGCTAATGAATAAATTGACACCTGGCACTCACAATTGTTTTCATTTGAAATGTTCTTGGCTGACAAGGTTTAGAAACTGTTTTAAGGGCATTGACCTGTTACTTTCCAGGTCCAACTGAAAAAAAGCTACATCATGTATCAACACGTGGTCCTCTGGACTCCTCCTAGTACAACTGTTAAGTGAGGTGGCCTAACTTAATGTTGTTAACTTTATGATAAACATCACTCAGTCGGCTTAAGAAGCTTACATAGTTCCAACGTGAGTTCGTTTACAAGGATAGTAGTGTGTATAACATTCAACATACAACAAGAGGGATGTTTAACTGGGACTGTTTTAAGACAAAATCTAATCGTTTTGCAAGAGGACATGTTTTGTTGTATAATTAAAGGTACAGTATACCAATTTGTGTTTGGAATGGGTGAAATAGTCTTAATCAGCGTAAAAAACGTTCGGTCTGAAATTCTGACACACAGCTCAACATGTGCCTCCCCTACTGTACCTGAGTGGAAAGTGACTGACACACATCTCTACCTCTTTACCAGAAGTCCAGAAATAACACTGTCCTCTCCCTACACTGACTGTTTAAAAACATAAATACTGAACTGAGCCATTTATTTGGACTTGTGGTTGCTTAATGTCAAAACACACACACACACACACACACACACACACGCACGCACATGCACACACGTGCGCGCGCACACACCCACACACACACACACACACACGTGCGCGCGCGCACACACACACCCACACACACACACCAGTCCACCTACTGTATGTGAAATAGCTTCTTGCAAATAAACAGACAAACTGACAAACACCCACGCTAACATACACACACTTTCACACACAAATTAAGACCACATGCAGACTTGCACATGCACTCACACACAACACAAAACCAATCAAACACCCACCCACACAAACACACAGAGAGAGAGAGAGAGAGAGAGAGAGAGAGGGAGAGAGAGAGGGAGAGAGGGAGATTTCCTCACTCTCATGCCAGACACAGCTGTGAGCACTTTGAATAGCACATTTTGGGTATATGCTCTCCTCATAGACTCCATGGGCCATGCCCATGTGCCCTCCATCATCTCCGCTCCTCCCGAACTCTGGTGTTGTTACAGTAAAACAGTATAATAGCTACAGTATATGGGCTATCCTGAAACATGTCCCTGTTATTCTGCACCTACTGTACTAACAGGCTCACACCAGGCCTCTAATGCAACTGTATACATTGACGCCACAGTATTTGACATCCTGTCAAATCAAGTTTCAGATCAAGTGACTTTGTTTTCTTCATAATTTAATCAGAAATAAGTTAAGGGATGTCATGAACACTTAGCTATAGTAATACCTAAAAACAATAGAAGAGACAAACAAATACAATTTAAAAAACAAATAAAACAAGGCCATCATTAATATATTTGTAGACTCGAATAGTAAAATGTCTACAGAACACAGAAGGGTCTTCTGAGCAGGTACGGCATTCTAGAATTCCCTGATGTTTCCTTTTTCATTATTGGAGGTTACAGAATGCTTTTACATAACATGTGTAGTAGGCATACAGTACATTTTACACTATATTGTTGTCACCATATGGGGGATTGCTATACAATATATTCATATGCCCCTGCTTTGCAAGATGAGTAGTTTATGGACATTCATGAATTCTGGGAATCTTCCACACATGCTCATCCTGTCTTGCCTTTGGTTGGTGTCTTGTGTCTCTCCTGACCTCTTGAACTATTTCTCATCAGGAGGGTGTCAAAAACGTTTGGGGTTACTGCAGAAATTAATTTAGGGACACAACATGAGATGTATACAGTACTGTACATTATTAGCTAAACAGAACTATCTCAGGATTTCCTATAGCTTTGATTATAGATGTATTTTTCTTATAATGAGGATATTACATTTATGTTTTCCTATTTACAAATGATATATCGTAAACGATATGCTCTATAAGTTGTATGTTACTCTAAGTCTAATTTAAAAGATAGAAAAAAAAATGAAAATATTTCACACATATATTCTATAAATATGTACTACATACTGTATACAACACACTTTTTATAAATTGCCAGCCATACCTGTGAGTTCCGAATAAAAACGACCACGGAATTTGAATATGTTACCTTTATGGTGCGTTGGCCTTTTAAGAAAAGATCGCTCTTTCCATATGCACAGTGACGTCAGGACAGTGAAGGACTCCAGCCTATCCTCTCTAAACAATCAAGGCAATGGTCCTGGCACAGTCTTACTGTCGGACGGAGACTTTTTCACAGCAAAAGGCAGGGGAACACTCGTCGTTAAAATGAACCAGAACTCAGCAGTCGCTGTGGATTAGAACGAAGAACTTTTACGATGGCTCTCAACGTGAAAAAGTAACAGAAAGACATCACGTTTACGGAAAATCTGCAAGCAAGTAGTACAGATGCACAAGCGGCACTGCTAATATGCGAGAACCGAGCTGTCTCAACCCTTGCTGCACTACCACGTTTTCTGCGTTTTAACCTGCTTTGTGAAACAGCCACCGACTTGTGTTTGGGTTCCAACCTTGCATTCAGAGTCTGCTATATTCCCGATCTACTGTACAGAAATAACCATGGCAGGGAAGCTGACAGCTCAAGGCACAGGAATACTGCTGGTGACAGCCAACGTTGGATCACTGTTTGAAGATGTGAGTGACTTGTGTAGCTATGCTTCTCTGCAGATGCGAATGTTACCGTACAATGTTTTTACATGGTGCCGCTGTCTCGACCGATCACGACTCGTGTTTAACAGCATACTGTAGCCTACAGTAGTAGACTACCCAGGACTGAGCATACTGTAGCCTACGTTTTGCAGACATGCTCATAGCATGGGCCTTCCATATGCATTATGCGATACACAATGATTATGTTTCACGTTTGATATGAACAGCTGCAAGAACTAAATACCGCATAGCCTACTGTAACGTAGATAATAATCTGTATTTTTTCTGCTTGCGATGTCAGTGCCCGCGTAACGGTTATTTCACCCCAACGGTTCAACCTAACAGACATTATTGATAAATAGGACGTATCAAAGTTTTCGCAAGACTGGCAGCGTGTAGTGTAACAGGATGTATCGTAACGCGCCTTAAATGATCGCATTGATTAAAATGATGTGATCCGTGTAAACTGCAGTATCTCACTGTACTGTAGCATCTTTCTAGGTCAGAGAATGTTGTGAACATTCTACTGTAAACGTTCTTTGCATAAATATTAGGCACTCGGTGCTTAAATAAAATAATGTTCCAACTCTAAAAGTGAAACCGTAGGTTAAATATGTATTGTTATACAGGCAGCCCTTATCTTTAAGTGGTTCCCACACTACATGTTTCTGTGAGGTTTGGTGTGAGCTGTACTCATGGCTGTACATCGCTATTCCATTGAAGGCTAAACACATTGTTACTTCCAATGTGTCAATACACTATTACTCTCCCATGTGAACTGCTTGGCCTGGACATGAGGGGAGAGCTATTTGTCTCACTGGAGTAAGCCTATAAATAGCATGCCTGACATGACTGCTGCTCTCTGGGTGTCTCGTGGATTGTTACCCCTCTAGACTTTTGACATGAGTCACACCACAAGTTGCATGTTATTTTCTTTTACGAGTGGGTGTGGTGATCATACAGTTTGGTCCACAGAATGGATGCACTGTATAGGCTTTAATCAAGAACCCACATAGAAGGTAACTTATTTTGTAGACCCTTATATTCTTGCCGCTAGGTCTGTTTAAGGAGATCTAAAGATTGTCACATGCGGGATATGTAAAATATACAAAAGTAAACAGATTTTCTTGCCTTCATCTTTGTTTAACATCTTGGCAACTTTTGGTGTTGGCAAGATGTCAAACTAGTAAGGTGTTAATGACTAACATGTATATATTAGGCTATTATGGGTAAAATTATTGAACATATTGTATTGCAGTTATTAGTGCTCCTATTTTAAAATGTTCCCCTCAGTGACGAGTTAGAAAAGTAAAGGTTGGGCATTGCAGGTAAAAATAAAGATGACACGGAAACATTGTGCAGTGCGGCCAATTTTGCTTGTTATTTGGCTCAAATTAAACATTGCTATATTGCAATTAAACTATTGCAATTAGAATTATACTTAGAGTAAGTTATATAAAAGTATGCTTACAGTGTTCTAAATGTCATAATTCTGATGCATCTCACAGTTAAAGTGAGAATGTACTCTTCCTGTATCTCTGGGCAGTTGCTGAGGTGTACAGTATTCTACTGCACACTGCTGGTGAATCTAAATATTTGTCCAGTGCATTGATGGTTGCCACTGTGTAGTTACAGTATGAAAGAGGGAATTGTGATGATAATTGTTTTATTTAGATCTCTTTACATAAGCCTTCTAGCAAAGACATGCAGGGTGTACTGCATGACTTCACTGCATACTGTGCACATTCTTAATTTAATATGTTAATGATGCACCATGTGAACCCATAACCCCCCCCTATCTGAAAATTACCAGGGGTTGCTATTGCTAATGTGAAATACTTGAAGCGAAGAGCTTATGTAATGTGAAGTCAAATAAATTGTTTATAACACATGTAGCTCGAAAGTCTTATTGTGTTTCAGATGTTAGGTTGCTGGTTCAGTATAAGGATGATGGCCAACTCATTCATACCCTATTCATATTAAATGCCAGTTGTTACATTAACGTAGTCTCTAATTTGTATTTGTTTTATATAGGCTAAGGTACAATGTCTTGAAGCCCTACTCTCTCTCATTCCTGCATCAGTTGTACTGTACTATGTTGTAGAAGTACGATGTTGATTTGATGGCTGCAAACCTGAGAGATATGCACCAACTTCCAGAAGAAATGTAAATAGTTATCGCTTTCTATATAAAAGCCTATTAAATGTATCATACATGTTGTGTAGCTGTGATTAAACAGGCCTATTATGGATCTGAAGATTATGTTTTGTCCGAGGCAGTGATTGTAAGCTTATTCACAGCCCACTAGCTGCCCATTCTGTTTGCGCTGAAACACACAACACTGGCTCTGTAAATGGGAACACAAACAAATTGGTGCAGACCACACCACACAACACTCTCCCAGCCGCAGCATTGCGTGTCCATAATAGGGCAGACCTTTTTAAGGGAGCACACTATGGCATTAAGGAACAGGTGTTTTTGTTTTGATTGAGTTAAAATGTCAAACAATATTTCTCCAGAATCCCTGACTCCGCCTTTTTTAAAGGGAAAGCATTCTCTTTGCTTTTCAGTGTAGAGAATAATGGAACGTCAATTAAACTAGCTAACTAGCAGCTATGCTAAACACTTAATTGAGTGATATTCATGCAATTTCCTGTGATGTAGATGTACTGTCTTTCATAAGTAGACATCACAGAATAGGAGGTGGATAACTGCTTAAATGAGTCATATATTTTTCCAGTCATTTGCAAAATAAGAAAAGAGATACTTTGCTACAGTAGTTACTGTGGTGCTGCATGCATTTTTCCACAATGTAGCAATACTGCTGGACCATGTAGATTTTTCATTACAGCAACCTTTAGCATGCCAGGCAAAATGGCTACATGGTGATGTGATGTAATGTAATTTAATACTGTAAAAATTCCTCCTTTTGCTGGTGCCCACCTGCTGTGTTTGAAACACAACTGTGCATGCCATAGCTGTAGGGGGAGGGGTAGAAAACAGGAGCTCTGCAAGAGTAGAGAGGACTGTGAGACACTCAGGTGTGGGAGGGTCACGCACTGTTATAGTTTCAAATCAAACAACAATATTCTTGTAAGGACATGGCCAAATAAAATAGTGGAAACCATACTGTATGCTAGCAGTCAATACGCAAATGCAGCCTAATAACAGAATTATTTGTATTGTGTATAGGTGAGGCACTAACAAGCTTTTTGTTGTCACTCATGAGAGCACATTAGCTGCATGGTCAAATAGAAGAAAGAAAAGATGCTTGAATGAAAATGTGACTTTTTGATGACAGAGAAAAAAACAACCGCGGTGCTAAGAGTCCGAAGCACTTACAGTAGGGCCAGGCTACGTAATTATGCGACGGCGGATCTTAGGGATGTGGGTTATCGTTGTGAAAGATGGAGGTTTCACAAAGATGGACTAGTCCTACTATCATTGGGAACTTAGCCCTGTGTGTTCTTACCATTTTGTTTTATGCAGGCTATAAACAAGAACAACCCAGTGGACATACAGTAGTTGTCATTTAAATACTAAAAGGAATATACCAATTAAATGGTTGTCACATTGAGAATGTTTACTCCAATATCCTCCTATCAACTCATATTTATCAATATGAATTCTAATTAGTATGACTATGAAAATGCATGTAAGGCATTTATGGACATAGCCTAAATGATTTGTTTGTTTTTGTGAACAGCCAAATGTTGCCACAAGGAGTTGTGGTACTGAATTATCTCCTTTCCTTTCGTAAAGGATGATGTATCCTATGCTGAAGGAGGTAAGAAAGGAAGCACTGAAGCACCTTTCCTCTCTTAGCATGGCTCCAACATGGATACTTCAGGTCATTTCATTTCACTCAGTTAGGAACCTCCCCAAGCAAAAGACTAATCAACTGCAGCCCAGGCCCCTGAGAGGAGATGTAACCCTCTCTCGCTCTCTCTCGTAGCATGCAGTGTGTTCCTCTGTGCTAAAGCATGTTCTGTCGCTGCGGGAGTGGAAAAGTTTATGAAAGAAGGATCAAATGATGCTATTTTGGTGCGCTCCCGCTCCTCAGCCTTCCGTGAGGTCAGAGTGCCCCAGTAACAGTCTGTACAGCAGGGCAGAGAGGTATCGCAGGGCTTAACCCAGCTGAGCTGGAGCATTTTGCTGAGGCAAGGAATGAATCGTTCCTACCCGCTGCCCGGATCTGTTGATCTTAGCAGTCAAAATACACAGCCAGTCACTGGTTGGACAAAAGAGTTGAGGGGGTTGGGGTGGGGGCACAAGCAGGAACACATTGGATCTGCAAACGTACAAATTCCCAGTAAAGAATAAGAATAACATGAGAAATGTAGTGTGTGTGCATGGGGGTGTGTTTGTGTGTGAGAGAGAATACAGTAAGACAATGGCCCAGGCCAGGCTGACTTAATTAATCCAGAAAAATGGTGGGTGTCTGAGTCAATACAGAGCAAGGGAAACTGGTGGTCTGCTCCAAGACCCTTTATTACTTTATTATACTGTGCCATCTGAAAAGCCCCCCCAAGCCAACTACACTTGAATCTGCCGAAGCCACTTTAGCTCCATTTCATTCATAATGAT
>JAODUG010022663.1:0-20966 GCA_027564795.1 Aphredoderus sayanus
TGGACTAAGGTCTTTCTGACTTGAATAACTATTTCTGGATTTAAACCATCTTTACAATATTCAAATGCTCCAGAAAAATTTAATATTGCATTAGTTTGATATTGTATGGTATCAAAACCTTAATTATCTGTAATTATATATTTAATAGCCGTATACATACATACTTATGCTATATCATATAGGTCTAGATAATAGTAATGTTCCCACGTGTTTGTGACTTTAGAAAAAATTATTTTCACATTTAAAACCTGTAAAAGCTTTAGTTTAGAGTGAGTTTGAGACAAATCACATTCCATTCGAGGGTGCTGGCAGGGGAGAAGGATGTAATAAATTATGTCATTATCACAACATGGAGAAACATAGTTTAGAAAATAGGAAAAGTATTACTTTGGTTCTGTTATTCTTAGCAATTGGTACACACAACGTTAAATATTACTATAAAAACATAGTTTACAATTGGTTATTAGTGTAAATACACATTAATTTCTTTATTCCGGTAAAGGAAGAGATGTGTGTCTCTCTTGTCCTGTGGAAGAGTTGGGGCTCACATTCCGACAGGGTCATAAAACCACCCTGAGTGTATGTGTGGGTCTCTATGTGTCTTATTATGGAGACCTGAAAGGAGGAATACCTTTTAATACTAAAAGGTATGAGTTTAGAATTAAACTGTTTAATATGCGGAACCAAAGCATTCACTACAACGTGATAAAAAATTCGTCTGAATTAGAGTCTGTGCATCTGTCAGCATTTGTGCTTTTGTAAGGTTTGTTTATCTCACGAGAACATTCACTTGTTTTTCTGATTTCTTGGCTTTGAGCATCAGCCACAGTTTGTCTCAGTGTGCTGTATTCCTCTAGGAGAATTGCATGTCTAAAAAAATGTAGCCATGTAAAATGCTATACTTACTTGGCCGCCCACACATACAGTACAGTATGAACATATCCTTAAATGTCATTATAAGCCATCTAGGCCATCATCGGTGTCATTATTCAATAAAACCAGTTGAAGGTCCTGAACGAAAATGGGGTGTAACATAAACATGATGAGGGCAAGGGAGACATCATGAAACATATGCAGGTGTTATTCTGCATATTATAAAAAGTACTTCCTCTACACACAGCATGCAGTTTTACAGAATGGTAAAATGTTATCTTCCTTCCTGGCCTCCACTCTGTGCTCCCCACAACTTTTTATTAGAGTTGTGACTAAGATGGCCTTCGCCCTATTTTTCTTTCCATCTGAAGTACTGTATAGCCTACTATGAGTAAACAACTTTGCTTTTGTGAGCCAAGGCATTCATCCTTTCACAGAGGTGCAGGGCATCTCTTGTAAAAAGTAAAGGCGTTTGCCAAGGGAGAACAACATCCCATGGTTATCAGAGGAGTAAGACCTCTCACTTTTTAATACTGAAAGTCTTTCCAAAGGCCTTCTTTTCATCTGGGAAATCTGCCAAGGCCTATTTGGCTTAACTGTTTTGCCACCCAGTATGCGTTATGGTGTAGCATCAGAGACAATAAGTCCAGTGGTCATGTAATGTCCTTGTAATGGTATGGTAATGCTGAATGTATATTTTGCTTTTGTGTTGGGTACAATTGAAAATTCTCAGTGGACTTAAATGTTTCATACATGTGCTTTATTTCTTTGGAATACATGTTTGTTGTTTTTTGTTGCATAGCCAATATATGGTAGAATGGGGTCCAACCGTCTTTTACTTATAGTTTGTTGTTACAGTAGATAAAATACAATACATATTAAGTTAGAACTTTTACTTGTGCAGATACAGACAATCAGTTCAGTGCATATTTTGTTTTCATTCTTGATAGATGATGTAAAAGAGTTCTTGACTCAGACTTTTTATCAATATGCAGACACTGTTTATCAATATATCTGTAAGCTATTTAATAAAATTATTATTGTTTTGTATTTATAATTCCAATGCAGATACTGTACCTCTATTCTCTAATGCAACATGTTTGTTTTGTGCAAGGTGTGAACACAGAAACTATACAGCCTAATTCTAGTTCACTCGCTCTGAATAGCCATTGCCACACTAGTTCTGTCTTAGACTCTGCTAGAAGGCTCACAGATTACACCACTTAATGTGTTTGTACATAGGGTAGACCTACGGTATATGAAACAATATTTGATATGTATGTTTGATATGTGTTTGTGTAAGTGAGTTTTAGTGTGGCTTTGGAGTGGAGTGTGCATGCAAATGTATGCCTAAGTTTAGTAGTGTTGAGTGTATGTAATGTAGGCATGTTTTATAGTGTGTGTATAAATGTGTGGTTCAGCGTGCAAATTCAAAGCTGATAAAATATGTGCATCAGCATTTGAGCAGTACAGTGTATGGCATCAGTTCAGGTACTCTATGTGTCCGTGGGATGTGTATAGGTCAGACTTGTTAGCACCATTCTGTCATTTGTGCTGACATTTTAATATAACATTTACCAACCCTTCCTTTAGGAGAGATAAGGTAGTCGTGAAAAGCTTTGATGGACTTAAACTACTCTGAATTAGCCCCTGCCAGAGGCTGAGGACCTCTAGTTCTCATCCTACCAAGCAGGGTCATTTTGACCCACGGGCATACTTTGGCCATTAGCTTTTACTTCATGCTGTCATTCAAATTTTTACTTTGTCACTTCTGGCTGTGTTCTGTTTCACTTATTAATGTTTACAAATGCAAATGTGTAGCCCACATCCCCTGATTTTTTGTTTTAGTTTTTACATGTAAATGTAAATGGGCTGCATTTATATGGCGCTTTTCTAGCCTACCGGCCACTCAAAGCACTGTACATTATTGCCTCACATTCACCATTCATACACACATTCATGGCTGACACACATGGCAGTGTCAGCCATGCAAGGAGACACCTGACCACTGGGAGCAGTTAAGGTTAGGTGTCTTGCTCAAGGACACCTCGAAACTTATATATATAATATTTAAGTGATTACCCTTGATCATGTGCCCATGTACTCAGTAAACTCCCGCTTATTAGTTCTTTGCATACGTGTATAGACAAAGTCGGCAAATTACCATATGTTACTTCATTTCACACTGAACGGGGTGACGATCGTTAGGTGTGTGGTCTCTTGGGATTTGTAAATCTGTCAGATCGGCTAGTGTGAACCCGGCATTAGTTTAACCAGTCTGCAATGCACCAGCTGCTGAAGAAGCACATTTTCTGAATATAATAATAATAAAAATAAGTATTATTATACAAACAATAATAATAATAATAATAATAGTAATAATAATAATAATAATAATAATAATAATAATAATATATTTAAAACAAATCTATAACGTATAGCACAATAAGTTGGCAAATTAAATAAATATAAAACAGTGTGTTGTAAAGCTTTATTTTAATGTAAATAGCATTTTATAATCTTTTAGGTCTACTGTATAAGGGCAATATTTTGATGTAATGTTTATGTTGAATACTTTAGAATACAATTTTAAATAAGTGCTTTTATTTTTGTACATTTATTTGTGTGCACATTTTATGCCACATTTGTTGCTACTGCTCTTATTAACAACAAACAATTGTTGACACAATGGCAAATAATTGTGTCAACGTATCATTGTTTTGAGATATTATAGTAATGATGTAAATAGAGTTCACTATTTGTGGTTATAGCACAATTGTACAATATTTCATTGTAAACCATTATGACTGTGTCGAGGTGTCCTTGAGCAAGAAACCTAACCCTAACTGCTCCCAGTGGTCAGGTGGCTCCTTGCATGGCTGACACCGGCATCAGTGTATGAATGTGTGTAAATGGTGAATGTGAGGCAATCATGTACAGCGCTTTGAGTGGCCGGTAGGCTAGAAAAGCACTATATAAATCTCAATTTTATTTATTTATTTATTTATTTTTTTGGAAAGAAATAATTATTTTAATGGGCAATTTTTGACACGTACTTTTATGTGTATAATTTTATTTTTGAAAATATGTATCCTTCACTTCCTAGAAACATTACAGGTAAAAACAGTGATTAGGAATATTGTTAAATCATATATCAATAATACAAGTCAGACAATTTCCATCATGTTCTTGCTGCAAAGAGAGACACAATATTAATCTTGAGAGGACATAATAAATATTTATTTTAAAATATAAGTGCAACATACAATTGTGGATTATATGTACAGTATATTAACAGCATACATACATTATTTATTATCCACTGTCCTCACCATAGCCACAGACTTGCCACAGCCACCATAGCCACAGAAACTGAACTCCAGTGTCAAAGGTCAGACTACAGTATTCAATTATTGAAATTTGTTTTTTACTATACTGCTTCTGGAGAGTGAAAATTGTACTGTACATATTTTTGGAGAAGCTTAAGCTTCATATTTTCATGACGTGATATGGAATTATTTCATAACACAAATCTTCCTCACCCATTTGATTCGATACCGATGAGAGATACAGATATACAGTAGACTTATAATGTTTTCGAGGGACAACAAATGTAGAACGTTCAAGACCCTGGTGTGTTTCTCAACTGCTGTTTAATGAGCTACAGGGGATTCAGGCTGTGGTCAAGCAGCTTCAGACTACACATCATTAATGAACTTAAACCACTTGTTTGTAGCAGAGTAGCTAGAGGTGTTGTAGATGTGAGAAACCAAAACTAATTGGAGGTCTCGAAAAGCTCCAAGGTCAGCTCACCAGCAGCAGACAAACACAAACTTCACATATAGTACTATACACGTATACATTCGTCATTTATTGTTTAGACCTTTTTATACTTTACAAAGTACTGAGTACAGAGCACATGTTCACATATATTGTACAGTACACCTAGCGTTGATACTTCATAGAATGGAAATGTAAAAAAGACCATTCACTCACACATGCACATGCACACACACACATTCACCCATGCACACACAACATTTAATAGATTGTGGAGTGGATTGCAGTGAGATTTTATTAAGGAGGTAGAATGATGAAGAAGGGTTCACACAAACAGGTCCTTTGTATCGTCGCTGATATGCCGGGATCAGACTAGCCTTTCATGATGGTAACCATGTCAGAATAGGCAACAAGGTGCCATAAACTGTTATTGTGTCTTGGCCAGAAGACTGACAACATTACAAATATGACTAGCCATCATATGCTGCAGTTCATAACCTTGTGCAAGTCCATAGGTCGTTTGAGAGGAGGATTAAGAAAGTGCCAATCACGACTACAGAACCACTATGTGTGATGCTGGTGGTCTTGAAAAAATGAAAAAGAAAGAAAAAGAAAGTAAACGAAAAAATCAAGACAAATAAACATGTTTTATAACTGTTATCTGTTTGATCTGAAACCAATTTGACTGTTATTGTGTTAACAGAAAATGTTACTGGGGTACATAGGACCTTGGGAATATACTGTTGGGCCATGGTAACATAATACTGTATGCTCACATTGTGGGGCATCCCAGATGCCACACCGCTGTTCTTCAATCATGTAAAGGGGTGAAGAAGCCCATTCATATTCACTCCCATTCAGGCCCAACGCTTCACATTTATCGGCCACGACATAATAGTGTCAATATCTAGCTGAATTCGTGCAGGCTGATCCATGCATTACTCACACTCTGGTGCTAATGGGCCATCCCTGTTTTCCCTCTATGGGCACATTGTGGCACATTCTGTGTTGTTACAAATTCAGGACAATATCTCTACATATGTGCACAATGTATTGATTTATTGTCCCAGCCCCGTCAGGGATTTTAGTTGTTAACATTACCACATCTATGAAATGTGTTGTCGGTTTGACTGTCATTACTTCCTGGCTTCAAACAGAGGCAGACTTACACTTCAACTTTGCAGGCAAAAGTGACTGGACTTCTGACAAACTATTCTCTGTCCATTTCTTTTTTGTGAGAACAAAAGGTCTAGTCTTTCTCCCCATTCTACCTCCCATTCAGAGGTCAGAAGATACAATTGGACTCTTCCTATTACCAACAAGGGAAGTGGCAGGGGGCAATATGGGAGAAACAGGCGTAGACCTCTTGGTAAGATGGTAAGTGGTACTGTATGCTTGAGTTCAGCTCAGGAAAGAATTGAAAATACCAGCAGACAGACCAAAAGTCTCAATTGGCAAATTGACTGGGACTGGTAGATATGTCCTCATATGTTTATTATTAGCACAGCTGACTATCACAGCACAGCTGATTTAGTCAGCATCACAAGAAACTGAAGTCATTTCTATGAACGCTACCCATGTAGAACACAGCATTGCCAACAAGCATGGTGGTATGTGACTATCTCATCATCTATGTTTGAATGGGGCTAACGCAGAAGTTAGCAAATACGATTCTGGGGAATCTTGCTGCAAAGGGCACTTCATTATTTCTGTCTTGCGTGACAAGTGTTTATTGTAGCTCTCAGCCTAGTGAAGGTTACCTGAGATATCGCCTGGAATACTTGTACCACAGTGACGACAAACATTTAGAGGCAATCAATCAACCTTTGTCTTACTACACAAAGGCTGTCTTACATTTTATGGAAATCCAACATTGATGCTGTCTTGTGTGGTGAGATCGCTCTCCTTGCTAGATAAAGAAGTAATGGTTTTTCTACTCCAGATTAAATAGGGGGAAAAAAGCCGCTCTCATGTAAATGACATTCTGACCTGCTGTGTCCGTTTATTGATTCCCTCTGATCTCCATAAAGCAGCTTCAGGACAACTATAGTGCCTTCACTGAATACTAGAGCTTTTACTTGGCCTTTATACACATGTTCCTATTACCTTCACACATGTACATATTGGGCCAATAATTCCTCTAGGCTCAACAATGTACATCATATATTACTTCAGGTGGGCTCTTCTATACCAATGTTTTCCACATCACAGTTCTACAGTGAGATTCTTTCCTTGACATATGATACATTTAGTCTGGTATCATTATACTTTAATAAAAAGTATTTTAAAAACAAATGCACAGTATGACTTTTAGCAAAAGTCATACCATTGTGTTTGGATAAGAATTAAAGGCAGTGGTCTGACAAAGATCCACACATACACATGCATACATGTGCACATTCATTCAACCAAGCAGGTGGATTAGGAATGGCTTGCACTTTAAAGAGGTACATTTCAGGATCAACATATCTTTCTATATTGAATATAAAATTGAAATGAGGAGCGATCCGACAAAAGCATGTTTTAATTTTTTGAAAAAATTACAAAAACAGATTTCAAATTCCAGAGCTGGAAGTATGGAGTACTTGGGATGCAATACAATGTTTAATACAATTAACAGTTAAGGGAACTGTTATATTTTCACAGAAACTAGGACACGATAGTACCTATTGAGATATTTATGAGTACATGAATCCTGGAAATCCAGTAGAATGATCAAACTCATTTGAAGGTTACCTGATGGAATATTTGCAGACACAGAATTGCATGTCTGGAAAATATGCTATGATACATTTTAACAGAAAAATAAATTAATGGTAGACTGTAATAATGGAAATCCTATCATTGCTAAATCATTCAGTATTAATAGAATGGTTTCAACAGTAGACAACTATTAACTACATGAGTAGGTCTATTTTTCAGTAATATAATTTTCACTGGCACTGTTTAATATAAAAGGATCTTTGAAGAAACATATGATTATATTTCAAATGTTTACAAAACCCTATAAACCTGTGTGATGCACAGTTGCCTACTTATATTTTAATTTATACAATGTAAATTAATTAGTGCTGTAAACTGCAAAATAAATTGGATCCATAGTGAAAACTCTCTCCCTAAATACAATATAACAACCACAACCAGCCCATTCTCAGCCTATCTAACTGTCTGCCTGTGCGGCATGCCCTTTACACTGCATCAATTAGTGAGTACATTTTATGGGCCATTTAAACTTGGCTCATGCAGTTAAGAATATCAATGGTGGAGCTAACAGTATTTACTGTACCCTAAAGCTGCAGCCCTCCCATTAGAATAAGCCTGCCTGCCCTTCCCCGAAGAAGGGGCTAGGAATTTCATTGTAGAGTGACATTCGCTTTATGAGGAAGTGATCAATGCCTTCTCTCACTGCTCAGCATTTGCAATGGGGCCGAGATGCCCTCCTCTTTAAATAAGGGCATTTAGTTAATTTTAAAGCGGGGAGGGAAACGCAGACTTGTCTGGAGAGAAGGAGGGCATAATCAGGCAGATCGGAGGCTGAAGAGTAGAGACAAAGGGCCATTATGTTCTTCCAGTGCAGACCCTTCAGAGGAAATGATAACCGAAGCTCAGAGTGACAGCGTAATGATCACACACTCCTCTGTGCGAGGAATGTGTGACGAGGAGTTAGCTGATGAGGGCGTGAAGTGAAAAAAAATATTTGAAATTAAAACTTCCATTTGGAGGCAAATTGATGATTGGCTCTCAGAGCAGGAGACCATTCCACTTCAGCCATCCAATGATACTGTATTAACAGACAGTAATTAATCAAAGTTTTACTTTTTTTTCTAATTGGAACAAACTTTCGATTTGCCGGAAATGAGAATACCGACATTGGGTTGTGATGATTTCACATTAAGCAAGAGACAATTATTCGTGTGTCAAGAGTGTTGTATTATCACTCCTAATAACACAATGTCCTCCTCCAGAGTCACTGCGGTCATCTTCCATTGCAAAAACACTCTCCAGACATAAGAGGTGTGGGCGGCAGAGATACAGCAGCAGGGGAGGTCACAGCATTGGCTGGCTTCACGAGTCCTCTCGGGTACAAATAGGGCCTTGGGTGTTCAGCCAGGACCTATTGATTAAGCTGCAATAATCATTTGCAATAAAGTGGGATTTATATGTATTTTATTGAAATGAGCCTAATGTTAGAACTATTGTTATACAGTGTGCATTGCCCTTCACTGTCATAGGCAATTTGCAACCACTAGTAATGACAATAAACTACATAACTACAACACACTCTCGCCTTTATTAATATGAGGTTGAGATTGTTTTCCTTCCTATATACACACATTGATAACATTATATTTTTGTTTACATTAATGTGTTGTTTGTATTATTATATTAATTATTAGACTGTTATCTTGGCCATGTCTCTGTTGTACAATAATACTAAATATATATTGTGACTAACTTGGCAATGAATAAAAAGAAATATATTAAAGCACACCTTTTTTAAATCAAAAGAGTCTTGATTGCCAAATTTGGCAAGCATGCTAGACAGGATGACATTTGATAAGTGAAATGATGAGAGCAGAAATAAATTCTGAATGTCCAATGTAGAATATAATCAACAATAGACTTCAGACAGGTTAATACTGGCACATTCACTTGATTAGTCTCATTATCACAAAATCATATCTGCTTCAAATGCATAAAAAAGACAGAAATACGGCCGAGTGGCATGCACAGGTTTTGTGGTACAATATGCACAATAGTGTACAGTCGCAGTGACACTTACCCTTTTTGATTACATACCTTGTCTTTTCATAATTCATCACATTTCACACTCAAGCCTTTCTAATGTAACAAAAGCATTTGCACAATTTGGAGTGGCTGAGCGTATGTACAATACTGTATGTCTACAAGGAGAATGTGGTCAAAAGCAAACAATGGCATCACAGTGGCTGACTTTGCTTGAGTGGCCTGACAAGCCTTTGCTTGTTTTCTGACATTATCAACTGTTGCTTTGATTGGGGGGTCTCTCTGAATTACTCTACAGTATGTCTTCTACATAAAAAAATAAAATAAAAAAACGACTAAGCTGCAACTGCAACTATTTAGAATATTGTCTGCTTGCAATTGCTGGTGTATGACCTGTCAAACTATTGACAAATGTACTACATGTAAGTCGCTTTGGATAAAAGCATGTGCCAAATGCCGTAAATGTAAAAGTAAATGTAAATGTCATATTAACTGACTGTAGTTCCAGAAGGCATATTTTGTCCATAAAATAAAAGGTTGTTTGAATATTAGTAGACAACAGTGTTTTGCTAAAGTACATAATTAATTAAGTTCATAGACTGAAGGTGTGCACTAAAGGATTTCTGTGGATTTCTGAAATGTATTACAGATCATGGAATGTTCTATTAATAAATTCAGTTAGTAATTCCATATCAAGTCATGACAGTGACATGGTATGTACTTTTAAAGTAACAATGGGTGTAACAGCTATACAAATAAAAGTAGACCTGCCTGTAATAACATGTTTGTGTTACATATAAATAAGAAATAAGAAATAGGAAATAAGAAATAAGAAATACATATATGCAACTTCAATTCAAAATAAATGGTACAGGGAACACAATGAATTCTAAGGAAGGGACAGGGCTTAATGCCATAGCCATTTTTCGAGAGAGAGAGAGAGAGAGAGAGAGAGAGAGAGAGAGAGGGAGAGAGAGAGAGAGAGAGAGGGAGGGAGGGAGAGAGAGAAAGAGAGAAAGAGAGAGAGAGAAACAAAAAAAATAATATAGAATTTACCCAGTATGCTATATAGATTTATTAGGCGTGAAGTCGTCCTTGTTTAGTGCCATATGTTAAACCATTGTGTGTTGTGACACTAGCCCTTCATTCAGTTTGTTTCCCTCGTGCATTGATGTGCCTTGGGCACCCAACACCCTGTCACCAGTTCATGGTTTGCTCCCTCCTTGGACCATCATGGGTAGGTACTCACCACTGCTGACCCCACAAGCCTTTTATTTCAGAGATGCAGTCATCTAGACATGACCATTTGGCTCTTGTCAAAGTCGCTCAGTTCATTGTGCCTGACTATTTCTCGTTGACTGTTCACTTATCATATAATCCCAGACCCTGACACAAGCCTTTGTTAAGAGACAATCAATGTTGTTCGGTTCATCAGTGAGTGGATATCATGTTTTGGCTCTCTGGTGTACATGTCTGCATCTTTTCGCTTCCCAGGAGAGATTAAATAAATTGCTTGTTTTCTCAGCAGCCCCATTTCTGCATATAGGAACAATAGACATGGCTAGGGGAGCTAACTGCAGCACATAGCCGTGCCTTAGTGTTCTGCTTTAACTGTTCAGATAGTGAACATCTGTGAGAATTTGAGAAAGTCCCTCTCTCTGGGTGCCACACAGCAGGCCCAGGGCTCTGGATCTTAGGCCTCTTTGCATGCCCACTGGGTCAAATCACTCAAAGTACTCAGGTGTGCCCAGTGAATGCACAAGGCACGCCACACTCCCTGAGCAGTGACACATTAAATGGCTGCACGGTGAAAAAGGCTCTTTTAGAAACATGAATAGGAAATGGTAAAAATCACGGGGCAAAGCTCACTCTTGTACAGTGCCCAGAGCCAGTGCCCAAAGCTGGTTGTCAGATGCATTTTGAACTTCAGCATGTATGTTGCAGGGAGATAAGACACTGGGACGAAGCTGTAGGGAGTTTTACATTTTTTAGAGCGATGATGACAGAATACGTACATATATACTGTATACGTAAAAAAGATCACCCGACACTTCTTCAACTGGATAGTAGATAAAGCATTCAGTTTTAAGTGAACAGTAACATGTTATCAGCCCTCAAGCAAACTGTGGTTGTGGATTATATAGTGTTCAAACTGTGGCAAACATCCCAAGATATTTACCAGATGATTAATGTGTCTTTATTGAGTTTTATAACCTCCCACTTTCTACCACAACTTACCTAGTGCACTCCAATAAGGCAGATGAGGGAATATGTAAGCAACAGTTTGCATTGTTAACATAACTGAACATAGTGTAAACAGTACACCATTACAATATGTTATACTACTGTTGTAAAGGATTCACTATGGACAGAATTGTTAGTCTATCAGTCAGGCTATACTGTATGATACTAGATCTTCTTGGAGCACAATATAAATATTTTCTTGCAAACAAAGACAGTGGCATGCAGAAGGACACAGGCCTCTAATATCTGAAACTGAACAGCACTGCCTTGTGACCCATGCTG
The DNA here is from genome assembly GCA_027564795.1 of Aphredoderus sayanus. Classification (NCBI taxonomy): domain Eukaryota; kingdom Metazoa; phylum Chordata; class Actinopteri; order Percopsiformes; family Aphredoderidae; genus Aphredoderus; species Aphredoderus sayanus. The sequence goes on from JAODUG010022663.1 coordinate 11,926, forward strand.
CTCAGTCAAGAGGCAGTCATCCAGTACACATTGGATGTTTACAGCTCAGTAGTCCCCTCGCATCGACAAGAATGATCAATATGGTCCCCTTTTACTGCCTCACTTCACAACTGTCTAATCCTGCAGTCTTTGGATAGCTTGACATGTCAAAACAGTGAGGTAAACAAAGTCAGAATGGCAGAATGGCAAAGATTATTTTTAAGGTCCAATAGGAATGTGTGTTTAGCTGTGTGTGTGTGTTTGTGTGTGTGTGTGTGTTCGTGTTCAGACTTTTTAATAATTTCTGTATTTCAACCACACATATTATTTTATTACTTAACTTGTATATGTTTTCTTGTTTTTTATGATTTAAAGGCCCAATCAATCAATTCTCCCCAACAGATGAACTAGAGTGATTGAAAAGTAACAGTAATTTCTCTCTCTCTCTCACTCACTCTCGATATATATTTACATTTTATTTCAGGTTCTGACATTTGCTTTCAACCCGCTAGCTTCCCATGTACACTGTACCTGCAACTTTCCCCCATATAAACTTCTACTGCAACCATGGAATGGTGCTGCTATGTACCTCCGCCCCTCCTCAACTGATCTCACAAGTTGTAGGTACTTGACAGAGTCATCAACTTAATCTGTGAGTAATGTTGGAAAGCCCATCCAGGATTGACAATGTTGATGTACGACAGGCCTGGATGAGGATGTCGCATACAATGGGAAGGCAGGATTAGGTGCGCAGGGATTTGGCAATTTAATAGGAAGAAGACAGGATCACTTTCCTCCTGAACATCTCCCTTAAAAGACCATCAGCCGCTGGGATGGGTACAGACGACTTCTCACCAGAAGCTATCAGGCCACCTCCTAAAGCAGGAGCTAGAAAAGAAGGAAGCGAACAATGCTCCACTGCCATCCTTAAAGACTGTGAAGGAGGCATTAGAGATAGAAAAAACTATACTCAGCAAAATGCAGCAGAATGCTAAAAAGATTAATCTGAGTCAAGAAAAGCAACAATCAGTCCAATAAAACCCGGAAGAATCTTCCTGAAGAGGAAGAAATAGATTGCATTGAGTGCCTGGAATCTTTTCTAAATCCAGGGAAATACTTGCCATAGAAAGACTGCACACCTGTAGGGGATTTTTACACATGCCACAAATGTGACTCTGAATTATTATTATTATTATTATTATTATTATTATTATTATTATTATTATTATTATTTAAAAAAAAAAATCTTGGGGGGGAGGGGGTTAAATTATTTTCGTGTTGTTGATGGAATGGCTTTTCAGAAGCCTGCATTGTTCTGCAGCCAGCAGAATTGTTGGGGGAAAGGGGAATGTTGTTAATTTAATTATGAATTTTTGACAGGAATAAGGTAGGGGAGATTATTAGCTGTTTAATTTTGGGATGTCTGTGCCTTTTAGGTTGCAGTTCACATTCACTGGAATGTGTATAAATGTATGTTTAATAAAAGCTGTCATATTGAGAGAATGAATAGTGTAACAGCTACACATTGACTCAAAGTAGGTTACATTATCATAAACAAACAACACTCAATAACTAAATAATTAAATAATACTATAATATTATAGTAGAACAATGACTGCGTTTACCGGTACATGCATTTTCCGGAATGGAGTATCCCGGGAATCAGCTTTTTAAAACCTGTTTCTGTATTTGCACAGGTAAACACAATATTCCATTTTTAGCAACCTGCTAATGCCAGGTGGAGACCAAAATACTTTGTATGCACCTTATCTTGGTTTCTGAGAACTTCCCTCAGACAGGGAATGTAACATAAACACATACAATGGCAGCAGCAAACGCCTCTTACTTCTGTAGCAATGATGCATTTTTATTACTGAATATTTTCTGAATACTATTGTAGAGTGATGCATGTGTTTTAGCTCTGTCTGTGAGCGGGAGAGAGTCGGGGTGTGGTTCACGGATGTCCCGGGATTGGGAGCAGGTGAGGGAATTAGCTTTTCACCTGTCTCCCTACATAAGCAGGCAAAGAGAAAGTGTTACAAGTTAACAAAGAGGAAAGCAATGCAATGCTATCGATCCCTTCTGGAGAGACTATGCTTTTGCTTAAAACATATGTCTTCTCTGCTGTGAATAAACTGTCTTGTTTTATCATGCCGCTCATTTTCAGCACAGTTTATTCACACGTTGACAGGAGACTAGATAAGAGTGTAGCAATTGGTACCATAGTTCTACTTCTTCTTCCATTCAAATGTACTGTATATTGTGATATGTCATAATCATCTATATATGATATTGCTTATTAGCAGACATATGTACGTTTAATATACAATATAAGCATTTAGCTGGTCTAGTCAAAATAGTTTTAGAAAATATATGTATACGGTATGTGTAGTGTATTGAACTTGTTACCATGGATTCTAGTAAACTTCACTAAACAAATTTAAAAAAGCATTTATTCATAATACTAATTTTTATTATTATTAATTATTTGAAGCAGAAGTTTGCCAGTTACTTTTAAAGCCCAGTGTACTCTTTCCAGATGTTTCTGGTATGGCATAATGAGGAGAATAATCTGTTATTTTCATTGCAGAGACAGACTATAGGGACACTGGCTAGAAGTCTGAGTGTGCAAATTTGTCAGGTGCTGTGCTATAAGCTCATGTGTTAATTTGGTGTGCGTTGCGTGCATGTGTGCGTGCGTGCGTGCGTACGTGCATGTGTGTGTGTGCATGTGTGCAGAGCTACTGTATTTGATCATGCATTTCATAGTCATTAGGCGAGGGCCTAGTGGCAGCAATCAGCCTCTCGCTGGAGAGCCACAATTGTTTATGTGCCTGCACTCTGTAGACAGCTGTAAATAAATGAAGAAGAAGTAACTCCTGGGGGGATTTGGGGACACTTACTAGGATTTGCTGACTCGTTTTGTCAAGGTGGATTTGGTTCTTGCTATTTTTTGGGAGTGTTTATATATTAATTTATTTATTTATACATTTGACTGTTTATTTAGTAAAAATTGTTGTCTGTGTTTCACTAATCCATTCATTATGTCACAGCTTCTGCATTAATTCCTGTCACGGCAATAGAGTTTTCCCTGATTAATCTCTTGCCCATTTTGCTCTACAGTACGGCGGCAGCACCCTACTTATTTAATCTGAGAAACGATCTGTAAGAAAAACCCAAGATAATAAATGTTTTCTCCTCTGGGACACGGTTTGGTATGGGCCACATTAATCTTAACAGTACCGCAAAACCCCACCCTGTGAAAATTGATTTAGTTACACATGTGCATGCATACATGCACTCAGATTTCAAAGGGCACTGTCGTTCTTGTCAAGAAATGCAAAGAAACGGAGATGGATCAATCTTGAATAATAATAATATGGAGCCAAAGATTAACAGGTATCATAGATAGAGGATACAGCGGACTATAGCAGTATAATTTACTGTTCAATAGTAGTATAACTAATAGCTAATCGGGGGCAGGTTAGTCTCATGGTCTGGGTGCTAGATTCTTACCTGAAAGGTTGTACCTGAAAGATGCCTAACCCGTACCTGTTATTTGTAATTGTATTTAATGTACATTTATTTGGATAAATGCATATGCTAATAAAAACAACAAATCCATCATTAATAATGTGCTTAAATCCATTACCACGTGAGAAAGTGAAAATTAAATATAGTGCACACTTTAGATAGAAACTAGTCAAATCTGCATTCACCCCAGCACACATTTTTCCTCGTTGATATCAAATAGGTGCTTGTGATGAGGATGTTGGTGGTACAGCAAGCACAAAGACTTATTGAGTTCTCTCTCCCACATTACAGTGAAGCTTGCGAAACCCTAATCCTTATTGTCTACAATTAATGAGTTTCTCTCATATAGAGAAACGTGCAAATGTAGATTCCGTGTTCGGAGACTGCAATTATGGGGTAAGCTAAGGGATATGGAACCATAATTATGTGCTATCATTATTGCTATGGTAACTGCTACACATTACTTAATATGGTAGAGTGAACAGAGGACTTGCTGGTGTTATGCAATGCAATGACTTAATGTTTGTAGTATTTAAATATTAAAAACAACATGTGGGTATAATAGAAACATAAAATATAACCCCATCTTATTTTATTTTTACTCAAACCAGGGTGATATACATCAAGACTGTTGGATAAAGAATGCAAGTAAATGATGCAATGAAATAAATACACCCTTTGGCCTGCAGCATAATGAATGGATTGTGTATTTCCTTCCTAAGTTGTCCTTGGACTAGAAGAGACAAGAACAGTAGGGACATCAACATATGTAAGAATTCAGGGCAACATATAATAATAAAAAATTGCTGTCTCAAGTAAAACGAGAGAGATTACATTGTGGCATAACATTTTGTACAATGCGAAAGTGGTGGAATTGGCACTGATCCACGCCTAAATGTGCATACGTGTGCACCTTCATTTACACAGGCAGATATACTGTACAGACAAACACTTGCATCGGTGCTGTCATGCTCACTCCACTTTCATAATTGTGTTCCATCACATGCTGTATCACTATATTGACCACTGAATTGATTCGACTTTGATTTTACACCAGACAGAACGGTTATCAAATTGTAATTGAAGTAATTTCAAGATCTTAGTAGACAGATCTGCTGTTTGACTGAGACAAAAAAAAACTGATTTTACAGACATAATCAATTCCACAATTCCACCCTGTTTGCCCCTTTTCTGCATCTTAATGCAACATGGGCATCATCTTATCACTATGAAGCATTCCTAAGAGCATCTAGAGCAACAATGGTCTTTTATAATTCTGTTATAATTCTTACACCAGAGGCTCCTCAGATGTTTGATTTATGGAGCAACAAGGCCAACTCACTGTGCCCTTTCAAATTCAATGTCATCTACCGATAAATTTCCCTCAGGGTGGACTGATTTGTAAATGCCACAGTTCACCCCTTTGCATGGATTGCAATGTGCCTTTGCTAAATAGAGAACAAAATAAAGTATATTCCCCTTTATCCTGTATTGGTGTTGGTGCTGGTCAGTATTTGGGTAAAGATAGCACTAGTGGTGGGAAGTCCGAATCTTTTCGTTTGATCTGGATCTCTAGGTTCTTTTCAGTCTGTTGATCTGCTGGTGTTACATGAGAAGTGAAGTGAAGATCCAGAACATTTGTTTTTACTTACTTGAATCAATTTGTCCCTGTCACGTAAACAGGAATTATCCTTAGGCTAGTACGGATGTCCCTGCTGTTACGTTGCATCTAGTTAGTTCTTTAGGTTAAGCATTGCCCTTTGTGTTCAAATCAAAACTTTATAACATTTTACATAATATAAATGTTTCGCTCACTGGACTGAGCTATAGTGATAATTATGTCAGAGTGGGAGAATCATATGGTTCGCTTGAGTCTCTTGCTAGATGGTGTACATCAAGGACCCGTAGACCCAAAGACTCACATCCTGTGATTCTTTTAGTAGTCATGTGAGCAATGAACTAAATTATCTTTTCATTCATTTGGGTCAGTGTGTCTCTATCACATGAACAATGAATGAAAGACAAGACTATATGCACTCATATTGCAGTCTAATTCAAAGAGAGTACAGTATTGGAAGCCAATTTAGTGTGCAGCTACGCCAGAAACAATATTCTACAAGAATCAAAGACAGAAGACCTGAAGACCCGTTTGCACACAGTCAGTAAAAACATTAGTTAATTCAGATGCACACACTTTTCTTTGCTCCTACGTATGCTGTATGAACAATTTCAGAAAACAAATTTCATTATTACATTAAAATTAGCTACACACTAATCTCATAAGGTTCTCATAATGATCTTGTAATTATAGCTCAAGACTGAGGACCCTTTCACAGGAGATCCAGCAATATATTAATCACAGCATTCTTATAGTGTTGTCTAGGTAACAGGGGCAATAAGGATATGAGGAGGGCATGGTGTGAGAGGTGACAGGATGGGTGAAGTCTGAAATGACTGCAGAATCAGCGGCATATGGATATTACAAGCAGATCACAATGTTCACATAGTGCTAGAGGAGCCAGCCTCTGACATAAGTTCAAATAGAAAGGTGTCGGAGGAACATCCTTTTAAAATGTACCATCCATTTTACACAAGATCCCACCATTTACTGTCTTCTAAGGCAATGTGTTTTTATTTATTTAAATACAGTGCATATACAGTATACAGTACCTGCATTTGTGTTCATAGTTGTCAAACTGTGGGTAGGTTCATAGTTTTTGACCATCGTTGTGCACAAAACAACTCAGAATATAGAAAAACATAAAGCATAAAAACATATCTACATATAAAATGTAAAAAAACAGAAAGAACAGTATTTTATATATAAAATAAAAATTAATTAATACAAGTTTTAATTTTGTGACCCCCCCCCCCCCCCTTCCCCAACCCAAAAAAATAAAAAAATAAATAACCAAACCATCCCATGGCCCCCAGTGGGTCCAATACCCACTTTGAAAACAACTATTCTGGGACTCCCCGGTCCCCAACCCCCCGGCGCTCCCCTGCTGCCTCCAGCTATGGTGCATGATGGCAGGGGCAGCTCCTTCTTTTCTCTGAGGCGTGCGGCGAGCTAAACCCAGCCACGCAGCCAGCGCCAGAGGGTCTCGGGTAGTTGAAAGCAGCTTTTCAGCTGCAGCTTCTTTCAAAGAGCAGGAAGACGTCCAGAACAAGGGGACCCAGGATCAAAGCCCCAGCCAGCTCTCGCTAATTAGTAGGTGGGAAACCCTCTTAATGTGGCACAAAGTGTTGTCGGCCTCTGTCACTTCAGCAGTGGCAAGAGTTAACCCTTTGGAGTCTTGGGCTCTTTATCTGTATATTAATACTTTTAGATGGAAGGACTAAGAGGGAGAACAAGAGAGCGGGCGAGGGAGAGAGAGAGAGAGAGAGAGACAGAGAGAGAGGGGACGTGACTAAACAAGGTGAAATGCATGCTGAATGTGTGAGTCAATGTTATGTGAATCGCTTGGTTACAGATCAAATGAATGTTGCAGTGCTGTAGGGTTGTGAGCTAAAACATTGAAGTAGAAATATTCAAAGACAGCTGTGACCTTGCTGTGAATGCCCCGTACACAGTGTTCTTTTCAATGAGACATTCATGGCAGAACAATAATATCTCTAAACCCACCGCGCACTGTTGCCCCTTATTATACTAACATGAAGTGCATTAAGTGAGCACCGGTCAAAACAGCAGCACATTCATGTACAAAAAGGGCCTCCATCGACCTCTCTGCCATTTCCATTCACAACGAACTGGTCCTAACTCCTCTCTGCACTCTGCTGGTTTCCCTTAACCTCTAGATGCCCCAGTTTTAGTCAGAGCGGCAGCGTTTTCCAGAATGACTTGACTTTTTTTGCCCATTAGGTGTCAACGTTCTGCACCTGACAAGCTGCTGGCACTGCGCAGTTTGTGATCCTTTGTAACGTCTGACACTCCCCAAGAGCAACTTGGAGAGAACTGACAACATGGAGCAAAGACCCACCCGCTTACAGCAAATATTTGATGATGTGATTTCCACTGGATTGGAGACTGAGGCCGATGTTGACATTTGCGTGTAACATCCCACACTGTCTGGCATCTTAGTCGTACAATATCTCCCTCTCTGCTGTCCAATGGCACTACGGCGTCCAGGCATTCATGAATCCTTTATTGCGAGGTGAATACAGTTAATAACAAATGTGTGTTTGGTAATGGGGGGGGGGTAGTGGGTGTGAAAAACTGTATATCAAAATTAATTAGCTGACAACAGGTGGTGCGTTGTGCTGTGCCAGGAATGCACAGCCTAAAACCTAACAGGCATGACCGTTTGAATTTACGCACATTGTCAACATGGCACATACTGCTAGCAAACACATTTAGTGTTAAATTATATGTTCTAAAACACTAATGCCAGTAGGAACACCGTGTGCTTAAAAGTATTATTGGTAAAGACTTATAAGCCTTTGCTGCAACTATTAATAGGGCACGATACGAGGTGTTTCAAAAAGGACACAACACAGTACGAAGCACAGTGTGAAACTACCCAGACGTTGAGTATGTATGCTCCATCACCTCCTGAAGCTTAAGGTGTACAAACAGTGCTCCCTGAAACCATACAAACAAATACATTTTCAAAGAAAACAAACGTTTGCCATCATAACTCAAACTCTATCTCAAAAAGCACATTGGCATTCCAAACACACAATGAAAGGAAGACCAGGAAAGAATGGGATAAAAAATGAAGGAACTGGGGGTGGCCCTATGGGGATGTGAGAACACAGTAATGACTGTAATGAAAGGGACTTGCTCTTAATTGAGATTAGATTTCTGTTTTATCTAGCTGCCACATCAAGGATTCTTTAGTTCCAGCCTGAATGGCGTTTCATTGTGGCCCATTATGTGGTTGATCGACCATGGTAGTTTAAACGGCATGTCTTATCAGTTAGCTGATGTAGACCACAGGCCAGAGCCTATTGCTGTTACCCCAAGTAGCATATGGTATTGGCAGAAAATAAACCTTAATTGTGGGTGCTCTTGCTCAATAATAGGAGCCAATATGATGTAAATGTGTGTGCATGGGGGCCCTCTACTTGCTTAAAAAAAGTAGTAATATGTAATCGGTTGGTCTAAATCACCATCGTTCCAACACTCTGAAGGTTCTCAATGTTTGGAGTGTGTTAATGAATGTGTTTTGCAAAAAAGGCCACGTTTGCCCACGTGAACAGGTTGGATGTCTGACAGCTTGCATATACTGGATCCTCCCTCAACTCCCTCCATGGCAGGCAACCAGAAAGTGCCTTTTAGTGCAATTACATGGGTTTTTACACATCAATTAGCAATCCAATTAAGTTTTGATGTGATGAATAGCTTTGAATGGGAATGGAGGAGCTACTGATCTGGCTAATAATGACCTAGCTGATTATGCTGATCAGTCAGCAGCAGAGTAGACAGACCCACCAAGGTCATCAATTAACACATGTGGAGAGAGAGAGAGAGAGAGAGAGAGAGAGAGAGAGAGAGAGAGAGAGAGAGAGAGAGAGAGAGAGAGAGA
>JAODUG010022673.1:0-20958 GCA_027564795.1 Aphredoderus sayanus
CAGCCAGTTTGTTTTTGTGTGGCTTTGTTTTAATGAATTCTACTGTATTATGGAGCGTTTCCACCATACAGTATGTTACTGGTTCCAATTGACTGTACACTACTTTTTTGTTTTTCATTGGGCAACATTTGTCTGTACCTTTTTGTGTCGATTTAAAGATAGTCAACACTACTATTGTGATTATGCACTGTATCAATCCCCCCATCCCTACTGATTTGTCAGAAAATCATCACTGTGTCATGTGCGCTCCACAGACACCATTTTGAAAATGTACCTTTATTAAATAACAACCCATAAAAGCACAACATGGTTAATTAAGGAGGTGCCGGCGTTTGGTTGCCAACCTACGGATCCTGCAAGTGCTGAATGGGGCAACTCGTGTAACGAGAAGGTCTATCGCAAAGTATCTGAACTGTTAGCTGCACACCGCTACCAAAAGACATTCCAAAAGTGTAGAGAAACGGGTTTTTTTTTAAAACCTCTGTGACTACAGATCTATAAAGGGGGCAGGACTGGTTTGAACAGCGGCATAGCTATGACAACCAGTTACATTGAGGGGGTACTATCTACAGTAAGTACCTGTTACCAAAAGTGAGTCGGTGCCTTACCGACTCCGTGGTACAGTAGCATCGCTAGAGATGCCAGCCGCGGTGCATTCGCTGAGTGGTGAATGTCAAGAACACCGATGTCGAAGGGAGAAGAACACAGGTTAAAGAAGTAGAAGTACTCAGTATGTATTTGCGCCAGCTGTGCACACTAAACCAGCTGCTTAAGCTAATTACCTTTCCCTATCTATGGAGTTGTGCTAATTAGAATCATCTGGGTGCATGGGTGGAATAAATACATGGTAAGTGCCTCTTTAAGAACCTGTTTGTACTACTTATATCAATTTGATTGTGTATATTTTTCGGCTTGTTTCCATGTTCTTGGTCATCCTCCTCACTGCACTGTCCTCCCACTGTCCTCCTTGCTTGGAGGAGTCGGGGAACTAGGAGGAGCGCCGGACGTTATTAATGGCCTTTTGAAGAAGCACTGCCGGCCAGATCTGTATTGATGAGCTGCTGCGCCGCGCTGCCTTCCAACGTTCCCACCTTCAATAAGAAAACTTGTCAGGGCTGATGCACGGCCGGCTCCCGCCTCAATGCAAATCATGCAGCAAACGGGCTTTATCGCCGGCCAGACATGGCAGAAGCGGCATAACACTCTCGAGTCTAGGTCCCCTCAGAGCCGCATTCCGCTATATATATGTAGAGGGATGATTAAAGGCGTGCCAGTGGAGCAGTTCTTTACAATACGTGATGATTTGCCCAAGGAATTTGGTATAATGATTTGGGAAATGCCTTTTCAGCAGTGGACCTGCCTTATCAACGTGAGATTAGAGTCAAGTTGCATACAGAGCCATTCACACAGAATTATAACTGTTCACCCAGTAGTGCAAGATCAGTGCTTCATGCTTACAGCTATAATCCATGCTGAAATAAGACATTATTTTCACAGTGTTAATCCTGTAATATTTGACAGCCACGTTAATATTTAATGGAAAATACCTTTTTATTTATATAATACGAAGATTGTAATTTGCATACTGTGGCATACATTCCACGTAAGCACAGTCAGCTGGAAGATACATCTTAAGTATGTTCTCACTACTCCCAACACAATCTAATCAGTGTTCATCGAGTTAGTGTAATTGTAAATGAGCGTCCTTTCAAGCCATCTGCAGCCTACGACGTGGAGAACCGTCTTGTGTTGAAGCCAGTGCTCTTTGGTTACCCCCTGGTGTTTGACACATTCTCTGAGTTCTGTTATTTGTGTTTCCTGCTAATTCTGTTGTTTTTTTGTGCACTGCATTGACTTCAGTTTGCCATCTCCCTCAACACCCTTAATTTACCATCTTTGCACTTTCTTCAAATTTGTGCCTGTCTGAGGGCCCTTCAACTTGCCCGTGATTTCTCTCTTGCTACCCTCATTTATGTATCCCTCTATGGAATAAACTCGGTATAAGGAGGTCAGTGTTTTTTCTCCCTTTTCCATCAGGAACTATTTATGACATGTCTGGTCTCAGGGCTATTAGTCAGGGTAGTGGTGTTCACTGTAAAAGCAGGCAGGGGTGGACAGCCATACCCTGGGTCCATCTTTAGCCTAGCCTCCACCCTCCACCATTAATCTCCCTCCAGGGCCTTTTCTGGCTGCCTGTGAGGGACATTAAACAGCTGAGTTACACTCTCCCTCCTAGTGCCTGTGATCCAGCCCAAACTCTACTAATGGGATTCAATTAATCCCCCCCACACTCCCTTTCTAGAAATGTATTAGCCAACTGACTGGCCCCTTCAGGCATTTCTTAATGGCTTAAAGTCAAGGCAAAACAGACAATTTACTGGATTGTAGTAGAAATAGTTGCAGTATATTATGCGGATTCCCCTTCTTTTCAATGGTGTTTATTGGACAGGCTTATATTGGTTAAAATCTGCTTTAACACAATCAACAGAAGAAATGTATCAAGCTCGATTATGTAAGTAATGTAGGGTAAAGAGCGGGAAAACGATGTGGAAGATTAGGTAGAAAGGCACCCTCACTTGGATGGCCGCTGACATCAAAGCAGAAGAATATCCGAGGCATAGAAGCCTCCAACAAGCTGGGGTCTTGTCTGGCAATTTGCCACCCCTACCGTTTTAAAGTGGAACATGATCCATTCTCTCACGCTTATTTATTTATACTTCTTTGTTCTCTTCCTGAGAGACTTGTCAGCCAAGACAGTGGCTCACTGAAAGTTATTTCAGAGCCTTGCGTCCACATTCTAGCCTTGTCTGTAGCTGTTATTGTAACGCTGCATGGCAGCACATTGCTTGGGGACACTGCAGAACCTGTGCAATCTCAGCCGATTAGCAAATTAGTTCTCTAAGAGCTCCTACATGTTTCTCTTGCACTTAAATTCTTATTACGGTTAAATGTGTGGTGCAATGGTCCCATTCCCCCAATGTTCCCTGTTGTTGTCATAAATGGAAATAATACACCAACACACTCATTAGATTGAAATTGACAGATCCATTTTCCTTTGATTCATTTTTAAATAAGCATGTGTAGCCCCCAGCACACACACGCACACACACACACACACAACACACACACACACGTGCTTGGCTTTTCTAATTACATGGCGGTGGCCTCCTGCTGCCAGAGGAGCTCATTTGGGCGCGGAGAGGAACGTCTCTGCTGAAAGCAAAGGAGCATGGGAAAGAGGAGTTCTAATGAGGGGGAATCAGTGGATCGAGTCAGATGGTGACACTGCCTTCCCTTGCTGGAGGACTCTCTACTGGGTGAGTGGGTGGGTGGGGGGTTCCACCATGGGCCTTGCCCCCCCCACCCCCATTCCTTGCCTAGCTCCTCCTTGTGTACTCTGGCATGGCTCGGGCACCAGCAGCAGCCCTCAGACACGAAGGCAATTAAGAAGCCGCGATCTGCTTACGCACCCGGAAATGCACAGTCTGCTGGGGGGGCGGTTGGGTGGGGTTGGGGCGGGGGACGGGATATTTGTTTGTCAGCAGGAATGGCAAAAGTGGCAGATTAAAATTAGCTGACGCGACAGAGAAAGAGGAAGTGGCTGAGCTGTTGATTGCGAAAGAGGGTGAATGCAGCACGTTAGTGTTTTGTTGTTGTTGTTGTTTTCTTCTCCAAACTGAAAACTTCCTCTACATTAGCGGAGGAAGCAGATGGTGCATCCAAACAGAGGTCTAGTGGGAGAGATGGGCGTATCACAGGCGGGTGGGGACATGTTTTGGAAAAGGCTGGCATTGAGTCAGGGTGTCTGTTTAACACCCGCTGTGCCGCTGCCAGGCCTTAATGTGATCACTGACGGAACAGGGGGCCAGGACCGCAATCAGCTCGGGCCAGTTGCAGTTAGATCAGAGACCATTATGCTCGTCCTTCATGCCGAGGCCAGACGTTGAGCCTTGGCCAGTTCACGGGATCCGTGACAGGCCTGCAAGCTGGAAGTCGCATTTATTTACAGTATAGTGCATTAAAGGTGCTCTATAAAATATTCTAAACATTAATATAGCAGCAAACTAATGATATAGTGGTGTATTTGCATCCTGAGCAGAGCGGGACACACTTTATCTGTTTGTTGTAACCCGAGCACCTCTGGTCTCATAGCTGGACCGGCCATTGTGTGCATCTTACTGAATGCGTGTGTGTCTGAGGCCCACCCATAAAGCATTTGTTTTGGTCTGAGATGTTCTCTAGTATGACATCTAGTAGTAGAAAGTTATACAGTAGATACACAAACAGTTTGTCCCAAAGTGAATACAACTGGTAGAAAATATAATAATAATAATATAAAATCAAATATAAGCCAGGAATTATATGAAGGAAAAAGCAAGTTGAAATAAGGTTTAAAACTTTTGACAAGTTCAGTTGATCCTGTTCTTTAAAGAAGAAACCATACAATCTTGGGAGTTATATCAGAGTCCCAATTGCCCATATGTCTTGACCAAGCATTGTTTAAGACAGTAGCTTTGAGCTATACCTAGGAGCAATACCTTGGAGAGCTTTAAAGACAAACTGAAAGACTTTTGAAATCAATTCTTTAACACACAGTATACCGGTGTTGAGAACAGGAGTGTTAGTGTTCTGGACAAGATGGATACATGCGGTAGGAGAATGACTATTACAGTGAATTCTTTGGCAATAATCGATAAGGGAAGATACTGTATCAACACACAAGTGATTGTAGAATGCAGCCAAAGGGGAAAATAATAATCCTGTCATCTGAGAAAATGAATTGCAATCCAGCATACAGTATAATGTCACAGAGGATTTCCTGGGAGTAATATACCTGAATGATCATCTGGTTAAGTTGGAGTTTATATAAAGAAAGAAGGAAATATTGTATCTCTATATCATTTCGCCTGATGGGATCATATACAGTACAGAAGAGAATAGTAATAATAGATAATAGAAGTGAGCTCTGGAGAACTGTATATGGACAGTAGTGAAAGATCCCTTGGGAGGCTCAGGAGGGCAATAACCAAGCCAGTATCACAAGTACAGATAAGGCTGAACCCCTGCCCAGCTGGCTCATAAGAATGTATGTTGAAAATAATTCATACAGTAGGTCTAAAATGTATAATGCATGGTTATAAATAGTGCCCCAAATCTGCCCAAAGGGCGTGACCTTCAAAGGGACACATTGTACTGCAATGTAGCTTGGCCTGAAACTGAAGTGAACTTTGAAGCTGCAGTATGACTACCTTTATCTGTTGTTAGATTCACAGCAGATCCCTGAGTACACAGCTCAGGGTGAGGAGTCTGGGAAGCATTATTGTTACGTTATAAAAACATTAATATTTGACTTACTATTTTTCTCTTTTTTTCTCTCTCATTTGTCATAAGCATCTGTATGTGATTAGTCTCAATGTATTAACACAATACAACTAATTCTTGATACAAAAAAGGCAAATTAATTTAGCAGAGAGCTGGCATTGTATAGCATCTCTCTGAGTACTATTCAGGTTTGTTAAAGGGAGGCAGTAAGACACTAAATCAATGGTATTGTCTACGTATTGGCCCACTCACAGACCGGACAAGGTTAAAAGCTTTGAGGTGTGTACCCTAGACCATCATGTTTATTATACGTCTGGGAGTGGTTCCAAAATGCATTGGCAACGAGTTGCCAATGAAGTCTACTTTGCTCCTTGGGGTATGAGAATTGTGTAACCAGAGAAAGCAGTCAGAGCCCTGGCCAAGTGTAGGAATAGGGCCAGAGATTATGAACCATTCCCTGGGGAGGAGAGCAGTTGCTGAATGTCTGTGTGAAGGACAGATTACTGCAGGAGGCATTCGATGCTGCGTGGATGCTCATATCAGAGCTCATTGGGTGGAGATACGAGGTGGGGGGTGTTTTTAATTCAATACCCACAATGCACACTCCTGGGAAGCAATAGCTACAGATCACGGGGCTGTTGTACATGATATCCATGTCGTGGAGGAGAGCTGTGATGTCGTCATGGTGTGATGTTGTGTAAATGACTGTAGCTCCTCCAACATTTGTCATTTGTCTCCTTTAGCACAGTGCCGCTGTTCAGCAGTGGGGTTTCTGCTGCTCACGCTGGAGATGAAACTGTATTTTTAAAGAGGAGAGTACTTTTCTGCACTAAGAGCGGATAATAACAATAATAAGCATGCTACAGGGCACAGCCAAGGATGTACGGTATTTTTATTCATTCCATACATACCCAGGTGACACCATTACTATCTAGGGAACAGCTCTTAAATATATACAACATGAAAGGCTTCCAATGCACACAAGTTCTCAGGTGCTTTCTTTGCTAAAGAGGAATGTGTACAGTAATTCAGTGTTTTATTTACGGAAGGTTGCAGATTGACATACTGGATACTGGATGGGGGGGGGGTTCTAGTTGGCTTTAAAAGCCTGTTGTATGGGAGCCCAGGGGCTGCAGGGACCACTCAACGACAGGGTTGGGTCACCTTGACAGGCTGAGAGCCGTGCTAACCATTCCCCTCCACTGGCTGCAGTGCTCCGCCACGCCACTCTCCCGCCGCTGTCATTTCCACCTGTCAGAGCGACCTGGGGCTGCCGTGGCATCCAGGAGCCGCGGGGCTAATTGAACCAAATGGCAGTAGATTCTGAGGGAATAGAAAAATATCACAGTCTGGGTGCAGCTGAGCCAAGAGCCCGGCACCACCATTAGATCTAATTTAGCTTTTACCTGGAAGGATTCTTGGGCATTTGATGTATTAAGGCATTTATAGTTGGCCTGTGGTGATGTCACATCAATCCCAGTGTTCTTCTCCTAAGGGTTATAATACAATCCATTTCCTTGTCCAGTTTTCTTCTGCTACAGCTCTGTGTAACAAGACAAAGAAATTAGCCATTAGATTTCCACCAGTGTTTTTCTTCTCCCTGCCACTCTGGGTAACTCTGCTCCCTGCCCTGTGTGTTGTAGCTGGATGCACATTCGATGAGGACTCGGACCCCAGCCTGTGTGAGTACCGTCAGGGTCAGGACGATGACTTTGACTGGCAGCTGATTAGAACCTACAACTGGCCACACTCTACGCCTGACCTTCTGCGAGGTACGAATCAGAAACAGACCCCAGACAAATCATGTACGATGTTTCCTGAAGTTGTCATGACTGGAAGCTGATAATCAAAAAGCAGCAGGGTGTCTCAATCTCAACCTATTTATTTTTCTTCATGCCAACACAAAAAACAAACCATTTCCTGCATAAAATATAGTAGTAGTATACATATAGTATAGTCTTGATATTTCTGGGCATATTTGGATTATATTTATTATCATAAACCAAACCTAATGTTACTAAAACAAAGATAATGAGGTAATGATAATGAGAGTGTGCAGCATTGTATTAACCTGACACGCCAGATGGTTGTTACAAACACAACCATATACTGTATAGTTCTATGCAGACAACCATTTGGGGAGACGTCCATTCCATCCATCAAACAGACGCTTTCAAAAAATATCAATATAATTCTTTGTTCTTGTAATCCTTCGAGTCCAGCGACATCATTTTTAATTGGGGAGACGCATGGAAGCATTCAGAAGCAAAGTGAGCTAAAAAGTATTCTACAATGTGACATTTGGTCTTTTCTAAAGGGTCACAGCTTGGCCAAGCCCCCAGCAACACTTAACATCTCTTGGCTCCTAAGGGAGGGCAAAATAAAAGTCTAGAACTGTCTGTTCAGTTGGCCCACATACTTTTTCAGTGCCAACTCCACATACTTTGGAAGGGAAATTCACTTGGATTATTTAAATATGATCACTAAAAGCATATTTTGTAGACTTAAAGCTCTATTAGACAGCAGTGGTAGGGCTATACTGTGCCTTGCTCGTGAAAATGCAGCAAGTGTGTGCATTCACTCGAGCTACAGCGTTTAGCCTTTTACAGACAGCTGTCTGATAACTGGCATATTTTGATTTGAGTGCTTGCACACAGACTTGATGGTTACAGGAATTAGTTAGAATCTAGACATTCTATTACATGTTTTAAATAATCAACAAAGCTCATTTAAGTAGGCCTACTCTTGTATTGGGATGTGCGAGGCGAGCTGTCATCGCGCCTTCAGTCATCTCAACTTAACCAATGGAGCTTCAGGGGCGAGCAAATTGCCTGAAGCCTTTTTTCTCCAAAATACCACCACACTTAGTGACAGCATTTTCATCAAATGTCGATGACTTGCAATTAAACTGACTGAGAACAAGATGTTATCATCCTTTGTGTACGGCATCAGGGAGCTGATTACAGAGGATCATAAGTGCATAAATGAGAAATGTGGACTTACTTCCATCGGTCAATAAGTCAAGTGCAAAAATAGGAATATCTTGTTTATGTCTTTGCATAACAGCACTGAACAACTATAGGATATCTGCTGACTAGAGTCTAATAATCAAATGACACCGCCAACAAACCTGCTGCAGCTGTTCATGGAATCTATTTTCACATGCCTACAGTATAACCCAATAAAGTGATTACCAAATATTAGCGTGTAGGCTATTTGGGTATACATATTGTAGATGTAATCTGATGTAGATCTGTTTTTTAATTGAACAGTAAACACATATGGTATGGTATGGCTTAGAACTATACGATATTAAACTAAATACTGTATTACAAATATCAAACATCCAAACCACTGGGCATTGTATAGGTAATTATGTATCATTATATTAAACAAATTGCAATAATGTATGGTATTAGCACATTTTGCAAGTGACGTCAATTGTCTACAATGTGCACAATTACTAATTGAATACTGAATATCTTGCTGATCAAAACTGACCATGTTGCTTCTCCTGTCAATTGTTGAACTCTCCAAAACATGTACAAATTGTTTCATGTATTACGCACAGTGCACATAGTCCATTTATTTGTCAAAATCTGTAAGTCATACAGTACCATGAAACTCATTAAAGTAGTATGGATTTTTTGTGACGTCTACTAAATTGGTATTTTGCCTGTCAGGTGAAACTTTAACTATACTAACGAATGGGGAGTTTCTCATCTTACATCTACCAATCACACATGTTAACTGACAGGTGCTATTCATGAGTATGGATTTTGCCAAACAGTATATATAGAGCTTGAACACAACAGAATCTCTGCAATTTATGAAGATGGAACCTGGTCAGGTACTGTAGCCTAAATAATGAACAGGGGAAACTGCCTGCTCGAGGAAGAGGAATGAGCTGAAATATGGGAAACAATAGTGGACCACATAATTAACCCTCCTGCTGTCCTCCGGGTCAAACTGACCGAACGCACTACCTTGTTGTGGCAGATAGAAGGCGCCTTATTCCAGGACAACAGGAGAGTTAAAAAGCACAAATCATATTAACTTTTTTGCATTTCCAGATTTTATGTATTGGTTTTTGCAAATCTGAACAGCAGTAAACCTCTTTAACTTTAGAGGTGGTTTGAACTTTTGAGGTGGATTGAAATGTGATTCAAATCGGATATATGCAGATGCGCCTCAGGCTGAACTCTGGCCGCTCAAATCAGATTTCAGAGTGTCTTTTGCAGTACTTGCAATGTTCTCACTGTCACCCTCTCACTGCACAGGGAAGCCCACCATGACTACAGCATGGAACAATGCAATATACAGTGTACATTGCCTCCTGCATCACACACTAGTGACCACAGGTGTGCACCAAGCAAACACAGACTGAGGAGACTGGTATACATTGCAATATTTCATGCTGTAGTCACTGCGGGCTTCAGTATACAGCTAGAGAGAGTTATGAGTGACACAAAATAAATCTGCGTTGAGCTCCATTGCTGAGTTTGTGTGGTGCCACAGAGGAGTGCTGCACTGCGACTTGACATTGTGACTGTTTGGAGGGCGGGTGATGCACCTCCATTTCTCCTACATCCTCATTAGAATGCTGCGTACGTCATTGTGACAGCAGCCCAACCCATGCAAATAGAATGGTGATAGGTTGGTGACACACAAATCTGATCTGATGACATGCAAATAACAGCGTGGACAGTTGGACTTTAGATCTGATTTCAGAAACAATCTGATTTGCCTGCAGAACATGTAAGTGTTCAATGGGGATAATATGTAGTAGCAGACCTGGTAGTAGACATGATGTCATTATGTTCAACTATTGACCTGTGTAACTATTGACACATGTACTACATGTTAGTTGCTTTGGATGTAAGCGTCTGCCAAATGCCATAAATGTAAATGTAAATATGTTGGGTAGAATGATATTGATACTATATCTGTTCAATGGGGCTGGTGTTTTTTAGACTGAGAAAAGTATTACATATTGTTTCATTTAGATTTGTTCAAAGTAAACATTGATTTTTCCTTTTTTTTATGTTATCACAAAATACAACGCTATTATTTATAAATAAAAATATATAATATAAATCTAACAGAGGTACAGTAAGTGGTAAATATTACCCATATATGCTATGTATATTGGGTGGAATTGGGATAAAGTAAACATCATAAAATATTTCTACTGGCTGTATTAATTTACAAGCACAATTAGGCGGTGGGTCCACCAGACCTGTAAACATTGGCTGAGAAACAAAAACATGAACTTATGAAGGGTTATATTATCAAAACATTCTGCAGGGAAAACAGGAAATATAATGCTGTAAATTTTCATGTTGCAATTTTTTAGTTATAGCAATACGGTAGAATTAAAGTGAAATATAAAAAAAGTAAAGTCCTAAGTAAAGTAAAAACTACTTGGCAATAAAATCTTATTCTATTATATTATATTATATTCTACATACTGTATAAAATAATAGTATCTGTATGAATTCCAGTGGGTAGAATTAGATGACCTTGTCTGGTGGCAGATGAGCAATTTTGCACCTCAACAAGAGCAAGAAATCTACAACATTGTGATTGCAAATAATGCTATTACACTGACAGAGCCAGAGTGCAACCTAAGAGGATAGCATCTTTCAAAATATCAACTATATCTGCATTCTCTACAATAGAATTTGTTTTGAAAAGACATGACAGATGACCATGAAACAACTGTACAAGGTACCATTTGAGAGAAGCATGTAGGCAAAGCAGTGGTGTACACTACACCTACCTACACCAGGTGTTGCTGGTTTTCCTTCATTATGGCCTGTATATACTTACAGTATGTATACTTATTGAAGATTTGCTTTGCTGTATGATTGTACAGAGATTTGACTATGATTCTAAACCAATTTGATGTAATGTATACTGTAAAAAAAATGGAGTTGGAGGAAGTGAAATCCCATGCACCCTTGTGTTTGTGGATGAGGCTGGTTTCAATCTGGACAAAGGCAGGAGACATGGCCAGAATGTTGTAGGTCATCGAGCCACAGTGAATATGCCAGGCCAGTACAGGTGCAATATCAGTGTGCTGCAATGGCTGCGAATGGTGCGAGTGCACATATTCTTCCCAATATTGGCCTATGCAACACCAAGAAACTCCCGATGTTCTTGGACACCCGCTATAGAGATGTTATCCCTGAAAATAAGAGGTTTGTTAAACTTTTTTTTATTATTAATTGTGTGGGGTAATGTAAGCTTCTACCATGTAGAGCCATCAGGGAATGGATTCCTGTCCATCAAAGGATGCTGATGGTGCTCCTTCCTTCATATTTTCCTTTTCTGAATCTAATTGAGGAATTCTTTTCTGCATAAACGTAGGAAGTGTATGATCATGCGTCATAAGACCAAATGTCTGTGCTTTCTGCAATGCTTGCTGCCTGTGATGACATAACGCCAGGACATTGCAGGGGATGGTTACGGCATGAAAGAAGATTTCCTCCAATTGAAAAAATGGGACAAGATTGAAATTTGGACATAAGAAACATTTCCTCAGTCCCCTGCCATACTGACAAAACATTTTGACTACAATTGTTTACACAGTGCCAATGGAATTCTTTTAATTTTGAGGCCACTGACTATATATTTGTGACAAACATTTTGTTTTGATACATGAGTTACAGTAAAGAGTTATCAGACAGGAATAACAAACTTATTTCATACTGATGTTTAGTGCCATTTCAACAATTGTTACAGTATTGTAAAGGTCCAATTTACAGTCAAATATATCATGGCCTGATATACAGATATACAGTAGCATATGGCAACAATAACAAATTATTGTTTGCATAGGATTTGCATGCATATTCCATATGCTACCATGAATATTAATGTATTCCTGCACATGGATTGTTTGAAGTTCCCCTAGTTCCCATAGTCACATTTCCAGACATGTTCATAGCAATGTTGTTTACTGGTCTAAAATCCAATTTTGCAGTGGTAGCCTATGGTACATTTAGTTTGTAGGTCGTGAGGAAGGAAATTGCGGTAGGCGTATTGCAATCTACCGGTAATATTAAGACAACATGTCATTCCTAGAATATGCTAAGAATATCCTGGCACATACTGTGTGTATAAATGTGACTTTATATACATTTTATATAGCTAATAGTGCTCCATGCATGTACAGTAGAGTGAGAAACGACCCATATTTATTCGTTTTCAGACTACCTGTTTAATGTAATTTAATTTAGAATATCATTTATGCCTACGGGGTTGCCAGATTTATCAATGAGTTTGTCTCGAACAGGCCCATTACCTGGGACACATTACCCATCATGCAGCATGTCACATGCTGTTTTATTAGATTCAGAGGTCGCTCTTAAATCTGTGTTGACATGTTAAGTGGTCAGTGATAAAACGCCGCACGCTATTCTTGTAAATGAAGGTGTGAGCTACACATTTTCGAGAAGCGACACTAAGTGCTGACGCTGCTATACTCGTCCTCATACTGGTACTGCACACGACGGAGATACGTGGGAACAGCCTCTGTGGACCTTCAGACAGTCCGCGTCTGCAGAAATGGTTAGCTGGTATCAAGCACTTGTTCCGCCGCTATAGGCGTACTTCTGCGGAAGACGGCCTTGCGCGTTAGCAAGCCTCGGGGGTTGGTGGAGTGTTCCATGGGTGACTGCTCATTGCACTTCCTGGTTCTCCGTAGGGGCCGGCAGTGAAACGTACTGTGGCGGGGTGGCGGGGCTTTGTGCATAAAACTATAAGAAGGCTTTCTGTCTCTCTCCCTCTCGTGTGCTCTTGCCCACCAAATGAACTCACGCATGAGCGATTCTGTTTCCAGACACCTTTGTACTGAAGCAGACGCGAGGAAAAAATCTGGCTCAGAAAGAAGAAGTAGCAATTGCTAAGATGGGTAGAGAATCTTAATAGGGGCCCTTTTACTTTCTAAATGATGGGAGATCAATAATAAACGTGTAATCCCTTACTCCGAGAAGTTGCATGGTCCACTTCTTAAACTAGTGTTTGTAAAAAGGACTGTGGTAAAAATGATTATTAAATGGTACATCATTTCAAATGGGAAAATATATAACTTAGTTATTTAGTCTGTAGTCTGGCAGATCCAGCCATTACTTCGTAAAATCTGGGACACAGCCTTGGGTAACTGCCTCTAGACCCTCCTATTTGGATTGACATGCACTACGACCAACTACACAACTGAAACAAAATTGGTTGTTAAGCTTATAAGAATTAGTTGGGAAATTGACACCAGTGTGGCTGTTTGCAGGTCTAGCAGTTTGTTAAATGCCTAGGCTATGGTTTCAGCTTATAAATATACTGAAAGACTGACATTTGTAAATAAAGCACTGCAGTAGTGTTGTGTTGGAATTACGTACAGTATACAGACTTGTAATTGACAATGCTAACAGCCAGTGAAAATCTACTATATCAATTCTTCATATTCCTGACATGCTTACAGGGGTAAATGTATCAGTCATTCAACACAAGTTGCTTTTATGATGTAGCGTTGATGAATGGAAGAGGCTAAGGCTAGTTAGTCCGTTAGTTAAGAAATTTGTATTTTCCTTCTGACACAAAAGTGAATCTTAGAAGCAAAAATACAGTATCAATATAACAAGATATAACTTGATAATCAAAACTAGTTCTAATGTATATGTAAAACTTTTCAAGGGGCTTTAGAGTTTCTACTAAGCTGCTAAGGAGACTGCAATTGAGACAACAGCAGAGTTTATTGGGCACCAACAGCTCAATAGTATTGATTTGCGCCCACATACGGGTAGAATCCCAATGACATTAAACAGTGCAGCTAAAAAGGAAGATGTCAGGCTCCTTACTTTCCAGCTATGTCATGGTGCTGCATGTCTGCTTCCTTGACAGTATTTTAGTGTAGGCCATGACCAAGGCCAGTAATTGTTTAATGTCAGTAAAATATACAGTATATATGTAAAAAGACAAGCACACAAACCCACTGGGTATAAACATTCTAGATACTGTACCTTATATGAACTACCTTGATTACCGTGTCATGAATGATCCCACATCCACATACTACGTATGATCTGGCTGTGGGCCATCTTAAATGCTCAGGTGTTTGGCCAGTGTGAACAGCATTATTGTATAGCTCACATATGACAGCTTTGATTCATTATATGTTGGCTATGCTATTTAAATGCATCAGTCTGCACCTTAGCGTAAACGTGATGCTCATTTTCTCTTCGGTACTTCAAATGGACGGACCTGTTGTGTCTTACCTCCACACAGGCTTAGGCTTTAGAATCTGGACTGCTGAACAGCACTGGCTTTGATGATCTGTTCCCACAGTGGAAAAACTAACTAGCACTGGCAGAATGACTCTTTGCATTTAAATGGCACATTAGAGAGCAGTTTCTCCTGATCCCAGCATTGCTTCTTGAGTTGATTTGCACTGGTGTTTCAGGGAATAGTGCCTCTTCTGCAGATATGTTTAAACAACTACTATTTTATTTCTGTTTCTCTGAAAATGTGTATTTATTTAAAATTTTCCCTATTTTGCTGCAGTAATTGCATATTAATAGTTTAATTAATCAAATAAAAATATGAACATGGCTTTGGTGTTTGGGGTAGGAGATATTTTGTGGCTTTTATTTAATGCATATCATTAAAGGTATTTTATTGTGTAGAAGTTATGTACACATTGTTGACTAGGATCTAAAGTCTCGTATATATTTGTCAAGCAGGTCTGAGCAACAGCAGTCGTAAAGGATGTTGTTGCTCTTACGGTGTCCGAGAAAATTATTTGACAACCATAGCCTATACAGACTGGTGGCTATTTGCTTTGACTTGTGACCCACCCATCCACTACAGTATGTTTATAATAGTTACAAAACATACTTACGTACAGTATATCCTCACCTAATGTGTGAAAACGTGTGTGTGCGTGTGTGTGTATGCGTGTCTGTGTATGCGTGTGTGTGTGTATGCGTGTGTGTACTGTACAGTATGTGTATCATGACTGAATGAGTGATCCCTAATTCATGTGCTCCAGCAGACCGCTGAGTAGCTGAGGGTGGAAATAGAAAATCCAGACTTGTCAACAAAAGATACATTTGATATGTTTGCTTGTTTTTCACTTGGAACTTTCTTGCCTCCTTATCCCTTTGAAGAACGTTTAAGAATCAAAGTGTTTGTCAAACAACTTATGGTCAGAGAGGTGGCTGTGAACAGCAATGTAGACCAGCTGTTCTCTCTATTCACTCTCTATTCAATACTTAATCACATTCCACTATGTGATTAGGTATTGCTGTGAATGTATACTGTGATCAATGCCTGGCTGACATTGATCAGTCAGTGATTTAATGATTTTGAAATGATGCAGAGGGTGCATGTTGATTGGCTTATTGTGCAGGTCTACATATTATGGTTAGACAGTCACAGTCTAATTGTTGGTATCTGAAGAACCCTTACTGTCCATTACAATCAGTTCGTTCAATAGTTTCACACAGAGGAACTCATGTATATACATTCTTGAATTAGATGGGCATGTTAATATAGTCTTATAGCATCATATACACCTCTGGAAAAAATGAAGAACACTGCATCAGTTTCTGGTTTTATTATAAAAAACGTTTAATTTATATTTAATATAATATATTTATATACTTTTTATTATTCTATATTTTATTCTATATTTTTATTCTATATTTCTTCTTTTTTATGTTATATAAAAAATATGCAGTGGCTTGAAAGTTTTACAGAGCTGTACTATATACAGTATATATGTCAGTGTTTATGTGGTGAGTAGATGTCTTTATAGTTTTTTTGTGTGCTCAGTGTACATGCCAGTGATTTGGCATTTGATATTAAAGGGCCTGTTTATCCCCTCACATCTGCATGGGTGGTGGTGGTGGGGGGGCTATGTCATAGCAGGTCTGATAATGGCATAACCACCCACCTGTAATTAACAACCTTTTAATGACAAGCCTGTGAATGGGCGAGCGGTGTGAAGCTGTTTGTGTCATTAGAGAGAATGGAGCCACACTGTCAGTGATGAGCCTTGTTCTGGATCCGACAGGCAGCAGGGATGACAGCTTTGTCCCGTCTGGTTCACCCTGTCAAGATGGACGCCGACTGCTGCCATTTTGTTTACATCCTTTCATGATTGATGTGCACCCGGGCCTGAGGGCAGGACACTTTTTTTTCTAAGATGTTGTCATAGAAACAAGCTGTTTTGTTTGTTTGTTTGAAAAGCACACATTTTGCTGCTCTCTCCAACAGGTTCTTATTTCCACATTTGCTGCCGTATGCTAGCATGGGGGTCAATCAGTGCGCCCGCACTAAGCTTCTTCTAGTTTATAAAAGGCATTAGAGTTAATTTGCATTACGTATGAGCTTTTTCCACTGCCCTTCAACATTTACTTGAGCCTTTAATACCGGCAATTAATGGCAGGCTAGCAATGCAGCTTGTAAAGGCAAAAAGGTCCTGCGACTGTATGTGGCACACATATACACACTGCACGCTTGGGGCAGGGTATTGACCCTGGTTAGACTCAAGCTGACTTTCCGAGTACTCGAGGGTCCGCTAGGGTCTGCGTGATGTAAATGTCATCATCACAGCCACTCTGCTTCGTAGACTAGAGGTCGATCTGCTGTGCATGAGCGGACTCCAGAAAATGTATAAGCAAGTGCTATGCGTCTGTGGTGGCCACTGCTGTACATTGTACTGCTTTGCAGTACATTCGGGCCTTATGGTGGTTCCAGTACACTATGTGAATGTGCCATGTCATTGTGTGCAGAAACACTCTGCTGTGGCTCGTGAAAATGGCACACATTATCCTATCATCTTTCCTTTTATTCCTATTATCTTTCCTCTCTGTCCTTCTACTTAACATATGCATCTTCTCATGCTATACCCTGCATTTGCCTCCTCTTCTGCTTCATGTCCTGCCATCTCCCCTTCCCTCCCGTTTTCTTTCTTAACCCTCTGGTGCAGACTAACTATTTTTAGGGGAAATTACCATACCCCCCACCACCAAGAGTGTCTCCTTGTCAGGGAAACTGATATATTATATATTATAGGTTCCACTGTTCGGAGAAGTCATTTGCATATAATAGGGCTGATAACTGATGTAATAATGAAAGCCTGGAGCCCTGTTCATGAAGGATAACAGTTGTGAGACTAATGACCATTTAAATAATGCACAATAAGCAATATTTTCCTGACAGATCAAAACCTCCAGAGCGTTGCATTGAAATGAGAATATTTTGGAGATATGCAGCCCATGAATTCCAGTGGCCCAAGCTTCTAAGAACAGTTTTTAAAATATCTGATAAATTCCTTCGTTGCACGTCTTATCATCAGCAGCCCTGCCTGTGTTCAGAAGGTCAGGCCTGTTTGAAACCCCCCCCTAAAGTTTTCTGAAAGCCTCAATATCAATTTTAAAGAGTACTAGCGAAGTTCGCCGCTAGCTCTTAATAGTCTGGTATCCGTAAACACCCTGTTTCGGAAGTCAATTGAAAGTTGCACTCAGGCGATTATTTGTTGCCATTATTCATTTGGAAGCCCTCCTCCGAAGCATGTGGGAGAGGTAGCTAGGCAACTAGGGGTAGCTCAGAGAACAAGCGATTGGTGCATCCTTTATAGTAGATGCCTATGCAAGCCTGTGATACTAAACTGTTGTAGCCTGGTAATAGGCTTTGCTTGGCTTTTTCGTACAGAGAGCAAGTGAAAATACAATGAAGACATACATTGAAAAACATTTGTTGATACTTGTTAGGGAGAACAGGCCTTAAATATGCATTCATTTGACCCAGCGGCTGAACTAAGTAAACTATTGTTATTCGATGATACAACTTTGTTTCCGACAAACAGAACAGGATGTAGCAGAAGTGCAGGGGGGCAACACACGATCTGTCTGCCCACATGCAACACACACACCCACAGGTTTTTAATTTCCGAAGCCATTTTCGCCGGCGCCCCACTGCCGTCTCGGCGGAGCGCACGGTCCCACTTTGAAGTCCTTGCTCGCGCTTGTGTTTCCTCCACTGCCCCCCCTGTTGAGTCTGCGTGCGTATTGGTTGGCTCTTTGGCACTCTGCCTCACATTATTCCAGCCCACCCCATCCCCACCCCAAGTCTCTTGTTGAGGCCCGTGTGGCTGTCATTTTCCTCGTCCCGGTGGCAGATGAAACCGTTGACGTGTATGTGAATGCTGCTTGACAGAAGGGAGCATGAGGGCAGGGTTATCGGACACAGAACAGCCAGCCCTGGTTCACTGTTTACCTCTGTCGGGGGGCTCGTCGGTAATTGGCTGCTGCTCCTCCTCCTCCCGCTGCTGGCTGGTGAGAGCTTGTCACTGTCTCGTTCTCTCCTTCTCGCTCAGGCTCTCTTTTTGTGCTTCCTTTTCTTTCTGTCGTTCGCTGACTCGCTCGCCAAACTGCGCTCGCGCGCCAACCTGCGCTTGCTCGCCCTGCGCTCGCTCGCCCTGCGTCTCTTGCATGCCCCATCCGCAGCAGAAAATTAAAGTTGGAGGGATTGTGACTTTTAAAACGGCGCGACTAAACAACGCTCCACGTGTGCGAAGGGCTTGCGAGACGCGAGACTAGATAAGGCCCCGGCAGCAGACGATGATGTCAGGGGCAATGCCTGCAGCCCTGGCCGCTCGCATCCGAGCGGGGGAAACGGCACAGCTATGTGTGGGCGTCTTGTGTGTGACACGTGAGGATATACTGTACGTAAGTGTGACCCCACAGTGACAATTTTCCAAGTTGCTACTTGCTAGCTGTGTGCGCGTGGCAAAATCCAGACAAAAAGTAACACAGTATTTCTAGTATTTCACATCACGCTTGTTTTATTAGCAATTGGATAACCTTGATCAGAAAGTTTCTGCGAAAGCTCCGGTCTGGTGCTTCCTCTGTCTCGCTCTTCACAATTAGTTAACTGCTTGTCTTTGAAATGGACCCAGAGGCAGTTA
The DNA here is from genome assembly GCA_027564795.1 of Aphredoderus sayanus. NCBI lineage: Eukaryota > Metazoa > Chordata > Actinopteri > Percopsiformes > Aphredoderidae > Aphredoderus > Aphredoderus sayanus. The sequence goes on from JAODUG010022673.1 coordinate 19,295, forward strand.
GAGACAGGCTGCTCACTGCTCCCAGCCTCCCTGGGAGGTGAGCTCCTGGCTGGGCCCCAGCGGTTCTTCCGCTGCACCTCAGAGGAGCGCACTGGTTGTCTGAGTGCCTCTCACAGCAGTCTTAATGCTGAGACCAACTGACACGCAGCAGGAGGGGGGGTGGAGCGTGGGGGGGTGGGGGGGGTAGTGAATATTAACTCGGCAGGCCTAACCCAGACTCAAGGATGTGCAGCCCACGCCATTGCATCATGTCTGGGCCAGCTGGGGGCTTAGCTCTGTCATCATCTCCTCGTCACGCTAGTTCAGGTTCAGAGAGAAGGGAGCAGGACGTATCCCCCAAGAATGGCCCTGAGGGTGTGTTTCCTGCTCTCTAGCCCCCCCTTTGGCCCACAAGGCAAATAACAGAAATAGCCAATCAGCGCATTGAGCTAGCCTTGCACCCAGCAATCGCCATTTTAATCTCATGCAAGCTCCTGATTGGACTGTCACAGCTCATTATCTGCATGTAGAAAATCATCCAGAAATCTCTAAACTCGTGGGACAGAGTTCACAAAACCAATCAAGGCTATACTTTCACTTTGCAACAATAGCTTAGATGATTCTGGTGCTGGCTGATTCATTTCTACAGTTTAATTGGCTGTGGAGAAATCCTTCTTGATTAGGAGCTCTGCTGGTAGTGGCCGGCTTCCCCAACGTGCTGCCGGAGATCCCTCTGAGTTTGATGCGAAGCGGCCGCCCATCAGCAGCAGTGTGCAGTCCTCTGCTACGATGGGAGAGGCGATAAGCAGGCTTTATTTCCCCAAACAGGCGGATCATTAATTGGACAAGTGGGGCTGGTGTAATCCTTTTTTCCACGGCCCTTAACCTCCCTCGTCCTGGGATGGAGGCGCCTGGCACTTCAAAGCCCGCCCGACAAGACCTGACAGAGACTGAAGGAAAGTGGTCTTATAGTGCTAACAACCCACTCTGTTCCCTCCTATACCCCCCACCTATTTTTCCCTGTCTAGGCCTGGCTGGATCTCCTCTCTGTTCTCTTGTGTATGGGGAGACGACATAAAGTGGAGATAGCCAACATGGGCGATAGAGTAATTTAAAGGGCGGAAAAGTCCAGAATTAGATATTTTTCTTCAGAAAGTTCTGCTTTCAAGAAGTCTAAGAATTCCATATGAGCCATATATTGAAGAGAATAAGCACAAAGAACTAGTTTGAAAAATGTTCTGAATCTGAGCTTATTTTTTTATTTTTATATTTTTTATTTTTGGATGAGATCCACATGAGAGGAAGGTGAGCTGCCCCCGGCCCTCCTCTCGAGCGGGCTATAGTGGAGTGTAGGGGTGTGTGCGTGGGTGGGACCAGGCTCTCGTATCACAAGGTAATGAGTGAGCCCACTGCCCGCAGGTACACTTCCACAGCTGTGATACTGTTAGTCACACCTGCCGGCACTGATCACTAACTGAAGTGGGAGTGTTTATCGGGTTTCTCATGCCAGTGTTTCCGTAACATAAACCCATACAGTATAAATTAAAGTTTGTCACAGGTTCGTACGCATCCGTTTGTGTTTAGTGCTATTTGCACCTTACAGTGCTTTACAATATTCTTCTGGTGATCCTAAGATACCTATTATATATATATATATATATATATATATATATTATAATTCAGAT
>JAODUG010022694.1:0-2500 GCA_027564795.1 Aphredoderus sayanus
GGCTATCCAATCACTTTACGCCCAAAGCGAGAGCTGTGTCCGGATTCTCGGCAGTAGATCAGACTCGTTCCAGGTGGGTGTTGGTCTCCACCAGGGCTGCGCTTTGTCACCAATCTTGTTTGTGGTAGTCACGGACAGGATATCAAGGCGTAGTCGTGGTGGGGAGGGGTTGCAGTTGGGTTGCCTGCGGATGTCATCGCTGCTCTTTGCAGATGATGTTGCCCTGATGACATCATCGATCCGTGACCTCCAGCACTCACTGGATCGGTTCGCATACGAGTGTGAAACGGCTGGGATGAGGATTATCACCTCAAAATCCATGGTTCTCAGGGTTGAGGATGGATGGGTGGATGAAAGTTTTCTGCAACCTGCTTGCGTTGTTAGAATTTGAATGATTAATTCATTTATTTTCACAGAGTGCTCTCACTCAATGGAATAAACCCAACTGGCCATTCTAAAAAATAGGACACTTGCTTGCACCTTGCTATGTTTATAAATAGCGCTTGATATGTCACATCACTGAAACCTTTGCAATGTGTTCATGAAGGAAGGACTGGCTATAGACACCTAATAGAAACTCTGAAGTGAAGGTGATGCCTGTTCGTGAGAAGACAACTATAACACTTGTCGCGTGGCCAGTTTCTGTTTCACTGCAAAATGTTAGAAAACATCTTTGTGGTTCTAGTGTTAAGTAAATGGTGTCATCTTTGTGGCATCATGCACATCAAGATAACTGCATTTACAACAGTACACCAACTGCCGTGATCAAAGCAAACGTGTTTTCCTTCACTAGACTGATTAGAATTAGAATTGCATGAATTCAATGCCTTTTCCCAAATGTGTTTAAATTGGAGAACAACACAGTCAGTTTCAGTGGGCTGATCAGGCAACTACACTATGACCATTCCAGTGTAGGGGCACAGGGCCTGTACCTAGTGTTTTGTTGGGGATCCTGTCCACGGCCAGGATGAAGTCGTCCTTGAAGAAGATGTAGCCCACGATGGAGAAGAGGTAGACCAGGATGAGAGCCAGCACGGCCGTCAGCACGATGGAGCGGCCGTTACGCGTCACGCTCTTGATCACGTTCAGCAGGGTCTCCTCTCGGTACACCAGGTCAAAGAGCTGCAGAGACACATAAGCGGGTCACCAACAGGTGGAGTACTAACATGCAAGGCACTGCAATGTGTTCCCCTTGTTGTTGGTAATTATGGCTTCTGAGAACACACAATAACAACCATGCCCTTTGAGTTCATCTTACAAAAGACCCCGATCAAGCAGGGGGGGGGACTGGCATTCATAATAAATACATGTGCTCAGTTTGTGTCATAATAATAACAGTTCAGGGTTCATACAATGAATACAAGGAATTCTACTTGCCTGACATAAATTACAAGGCGTCTGCGTCCTGTTATTAAAATGGTAACGCATGTAAACATGTCATGTTGCATTTGCATAAGCACTACTTGGGTCTGCGTGAATGGAAAAACATCTCCCGGTGTTGGCACATTCAGTCTAACACATTATAAACCAGTCGCAGGGCACCGTGACACAGCACGTAGCACCCCAAAACAACAGCAGCAACACTGTTAAAGCACCAAATAAGGTACTTTCTTTTTGGCTCATTAGAAGTCCACGTCCTTTAATGCACCATGTAGAAAAGCTGACTATATTCAGACGGGGAACGTATTTTTATACACTTACCAAAAACCCCATTGGCATATTTAAGAGGTGTTTAATGTACGTTTGTGTGTGTGTGTGTGTGCTTGTGTGTGTGCACGCATGTGCATGGCTCACCAACAGACTGTAGAAAAAGACATGGACGAACACTCCGAGGCTACAGATGATGAGGTAGAGCAGGTGGTAGAGAAACTCAAAGTCCAGGACCATGGCTTTGTAGCCGCGTGTGAATGTCCCTCGGTTGCCCACGAAACTCATTAGGAAGATTATTTTATTGCACACCTGGAAGGCAAAGGAACCCTCTCCATTATTATTAAACTACATGACAAAGACCACTTCCAGAAATATTTAACCCTCCTGTTGTCCTCAGCCTTCAAACGCACTACCGCTTTACGCCAACAGATGGCGCCATCTTATTGTGTAGATCTCTTTAGTGTCAGTGCTGTGTGTATTTCTCTATTGTCTGGTATTTCTTTATTTGTTTTTTGTGCCTTTTAACACTGCTGTTGTCCTCTGGTTTCAAACGCACACCATGTTGTGCTAGCAGTGCACATCATGTCTGTAGAATAAGAATTGGTGCCGTCTATCTGCCACAAAGAGATAGTGTGTTGGGTCAGTTTGACCTGCAGGACAACAGGAGGGTTATTAAATGAATACTTCTATTAAAAATTATAATTAGTGTATCATTTCCTCTGCCTTTGTACTCCTTCTTTTCACATAGACATATTTCATTAGAGTTGACATGGGATCAAAACTAACTAGATTATACAGCTACAATGTCCACGTGCCTTTGAGGAACACCTGCTTCTAGCAGGAAAACATA
>JAODUG010022694.1:7500-20955 GCA_027564795.1 Aphredoderus sayanus
TTATATACTATTTAGGCTGTATGTAGGATTTGAGATTGGCAAAGAAAGCTACTGTGACTACAAAAGTAAAGACAGATTTTCAACATCAACAAAACAAATATCCACCCACTCCTACTATTCTCCCTCTTGCTTGTCATCTTTGGTCATCTTTGGTTAGCTGGCAAAATGTAAATACGTAATATATGTAATAAAACGTAATATATACTGTAAAGGCATTGGCTATCAACCAGAGCAGATATTCTCACAGAGCATTTCTATAGGTAAATATGACCCAGTGCACTACATTTTTGTGCCAGCAGGTGGCGCCAACCACACGCCAACACGAACATATGACGTGCCACTGTTGGCGCCATGTCTTCTTATGGACAGCGGGAGGGTTAATCTATTATAAAAAAGTTACACTCTGTAGAAACGTTTTTGCCTAATGAGCACAAGGTGGCAGTATTCCTCAACCCAAAAGTTGAGACAACCTGTACACCCAGATTATTTCTTTTTATGTGTAGAAAGATGTGTATTATGTAACGGTGTTAATTTATAAAAACATGAATTGTGAATTTGAAAACCAAAAAGTTTTTATTCATCTTCTTCTGATACAAAAGTGTTTTTAAATAACGTTTTACTTTTTTGTCACATTTTTACAAAGATAAATTAGCAATTTTCATATAAAACACGTACATCAAGACAATTGGTTTTCCTTACATTACTGTTGAAAAGCACTTCATGGAACTAAACTCAACTGGGTTACAATCACATTAAAGGTTGACATCCATGTCTGGGAATGAACTCAACCTTGAATCCTACCTAAACTAACTAAGAAATTTAAGGATATCTTGCATTCCAGTAAGTCTCAATCTTATTGAGGTCAAAACACACACTGAAGTGCAACATGTCAATATAACAACCCTTCAGTGAGGTGCTCAGAAAAGGCATATTAGGCTGAATGTGCTCCTATGGCCAAATACATAGGCCTAAGATGAAAATTGTATTGTTTGAGAGGTTGACCGTGAGGGAGTCACTGGTTCATTCCATTAGCTTTTATTCAATTAGGCAAAATAATATATTTCTGTTTGGAAATGTAATCTACTGTATGTGCCAAGTCATATGTGTCAGGGGAAAAAAAGTCCAAAACAATTCATGTTTTCCCAATAATATACACGTTATCTTTTGTTGAACAGTGCAACAAAAAATGCTTTGCGTGCAGCCCAATCCTGTGAGAGTTTTCATTTTAAACAAAACACAATTTAAGAGGCTACCAAAGGCTCTGACTGGCACTCACATTAAAGTATTCTTCCAAAAATGTCCACATATGTTCACTAAAGTATCAGAAACAAATCATCCCTCTACTTTAAAGCAGTTGAAAAAAATTACTTGGGTTTTAAGACACGTACATAGGCATACACTATGTATTATACATTCAAAGCCATGAGTATCCCTTAACAGATTGTCTGGCAAAAATGTAACCAGGAGTTATTCTTTTAAGTCCAAATGACAAATTGCGTCGAATAAAGCTTATGCAATTAAACTTAAATATTAAAATATCACATTGGGCAATGGCCATAAAAACACATGACACACAGTCATGTGTTTCATAAAAAGGTACTGCTGGGGTTAATAGATGGGAGAATAACCTTGGACGTTATTCTCCCATGATGCAATTTAGGAAAATGTGTGTATCTCTAAGAAAGAGCTCTTTGATTGTCTAGCAACGGCTAACGTAACCTTGACACATCTGAACACATGGTGACTAAGAGGACTAGATGAGTGGTCACGCAGAGAAACAAACATCATATAAACAAACAGGTGCAGATAAACACAAGGTGAACGGTGGCACTTGGGGATAAACAGTATTAAGACTGACGAGCAGATAAATATGAAACAATATCAGCAATACAGGAGGTCATGTGTCCAGACAGTCCCCATATAGACAGCTGAAGCAACAGAGGAAGTGGAACCATGATGGAGGCTAATGCTATACAAGCAAGTCTTATTCATTTCCCTGCTAATAAGCGTTTGAAAAGCACGCATGACAACCAACATTACAGTAAGCAGACAGATGTGATAAGAATGAGCTGGTATAACGGACTGATGGTAAAAGAGACCCTGTCTAGTGAGTATATTATTGAGTGCACAGGCGCCATCAGTGTATCTGTGTGTCTGTGTGAAGAGGTAATTGTTTAATAACCACAAATTCCCAAAACAGCCTCTGGTCTCCTGTTTGGAAAACAGGATGGTGCGATTAATTGGATTTACTGGTTAACTAGAGGCCACGGGCTGATTCAGAAGGCTACGTGTGCCAGTGAAGGTTGGTTGTGTTGCTGCCAATGTACTGAGGTAAAACACTAGCCTACATTTCCCAGGGGTCGCAAGAGTGTGTCATCATGGCTACTACAGGTTGTACTACGATTAGCATGGATTAGACTAGGACTAGTTTTAGCATAGCACTTAATGCTGAACAAGCCCCACTGTGGAAGTTCAGCCCTACATTATTGTCCCCAGTACTGGAGTCTCTGGTAAGGTACTTTCATAACAAGCACAGCCACAAACTGTATTATATATCCTTTTATGTTATGCACAAGTTATGAGCTGGTTTTGGCATAGCTTTTTGAGGCGTAGCAATGTTACTACTAGTCCCACTGCATGAATCCATCATCTTAAGGTACAAATATTGTACCTCAGGATGTACCTTCCAATATCCAAAGCTGTTTGAAAATGTAAACACATCTCAGATGCAAATCAAAACACGCTCTGAGTCGTTGCATATGCTTTTACATTACTTCATGTCTTGCTTATTATGCTTCCAAGTTTCTACATGAGTGGTTCTCAAGTGCTGTGCTGGTGGGGCTTTCATTCCAGCTGATCGCTACACCAGCTGATGGACGCTTCAACTAATCAGCGAAGCCAGCTGGTCTGGAACGAAAGCCTTCGTATAGTCTTGAGTGATGATGGCGGACGTCTTTTGAGGAGAAACCATCAGGACCCTGCAGAAACGCGTAAGACAAAATCCCTTGGCGTTGGACCTCAGTGTGTGTGTGTGTCTGTGTGTGTGTGTGTGTGTGTGTGCGAGAGATATTTATTTGCAGCAGGACTCTCCAGTGTAAAATTCAATCCTGCAATACCTCCCCCATTCCCTCTGAGGGACGTCTGTCTGGCTAATGCAGAGATGCCACCTCTCTCTCCCCTTCGGTCAGGCCCTCGCCCCCAAACCATTCACCATTACACCGGAGGACGGAGGGGGCTCTCACACACTTCTATGCTGGCACTAGCAGCACTGGGATGGGGGGGGGGGGGGTCTGTGTAAACCCCCTCCCAAGTCACATCCACAGTCAAAGAGAGGGGCTGACAGCAGTACCGGCGGAGGCCAGGAGGGGGTGCACTCTCATGTCCTCCATTCACCCCAAACAACCATCACACCACCGTCTCGTTGCCCTTCCCCGGTTTGATCCAGCCCTCGCCCGGCCGCCTCTTGCCGGCGCGGGCCGCCCTGCCGTGGCGGAGCAGGCGCGCGGTGCACCGGCGCCAGGTGTGCAGCGTCTTGGCCGACCAGATCCACATGCCCGAGGTGATGCCCACCAGCAGGGACATGAAGACGCGCAGCATCTCCGCCGCCACGTACGAGTCCCAGGGGCCCGCCCGGAACTCGGCCCAGTGGGACAGCTGGTAGAGGTAGCAGCCGATGACGGTGGAGGCCGGCACGGTGTACAGCACCGAGAACACCCCGATCTTCACCATCAGCCGCTCCAGCTTGTCCGTCTTGGCGCCGTCCTTCTGCAGGTTGGAGCGGATCTTGAAGAGGGCCACCAGGCCGGCGCAGATGAACAGGGTGCCTGGTGGGAAGGGGGGGGCGGCACAGACAGTGAGACACAGTGCTCTACAGGCTCTACAGGCTCTACGGGCTCTACAGACTCTACGGGCTCTACGGGCTCTACAGGCTCTACGGGCTCTACAGACTCTACGGGCTCTACAGGCTCTACGGGCTCTACAGACTCTATGGGCTCTACGGGCTCTACAGGCTCTACGGGCTCTACGGGCGACTGAGATGTCGCCGGCTCCAACCCCGCCAACTCCTCAGCGAGTGTCGAGGTGGCCCTGAGCAACACACCCAACCCTGACTGCTCCCGGTGGTGCCTACGCATGGCTGTGTGATACTGGGTGGATGTGAGGCTATTTAACCCTGTACCCCCATGACTCCCCCCACCCCAAATAAACAGACGTAGTCACACATGCATTTCTGACCATAGACCCCACTATAAAACATGTACTGGAATACACCTGAGTGTATATTCCGAACTCTCGGGCGGTCTTGATCCTGTACACACACAGGTGTTTGCCGCTACTGGCTGATTTACCGGCCCCATGAACTCATTAGGTAATCCCATACACGTGGCTGGACTGGGCCTTTAAAGCCTCGTTGTCACGGTAACCGCCCTAACGCATATCCGGGTCACTTCTGTGTGTTGGCGAGCCGTTACCTATGAGCAGGTACGTGGCCAGCGGTGCCACCACGAAGCCCGTGAGCGCCTCCTGCTGCTGGTTGCCGACGTAGCAGAGGCCGGTGAGGTCGTCGGCGTCCACCAGGCGCATGATGAGGATGACGATGGTCTTAACCGCCGGGATGGCCCACGCCGCGATGTGGAAGTAGGAGCTGTGCATCTCAATGGCCTCGTGGCCCCACTTCAGGCCGGCAGCCAGGAACCACGTCAGGGTCAGGATCACCCACCTGGGAAGGGTGTGGGGGTTGACGTTAGTCCAGCTCAAATGTCACCCCCAAAACTCAGTGGCTAATAGCTCACCCCAACGCTAAACCAAATGATGTGTACGTATGTACACGTGTTTGACCACAATAACAAGACTTAACCCTCCCGTTGTCCTCGAGATTCAAACGCACTACCGTGTTATGCCAGCATATGGCCACCTGATTGTGTAGTTCTCTTTAGTGTCAGTGCAGTGTGTATTTTTTTATTTGTCTATGTATTTATTTATGGATGTATTTGTTTATTTTTTCGTGCCTTTAACCCTCCTGTTGTCCTCGGGTTTCAAACTCACACTTTGTTGTGTCAGCAGTGCACATCGTCTGTGTAAGCTGTAAAAACTATACAGTATAATATACTGTATGTCTGTAATAGTTCCCACATTTTGCTGTTTGACTCCACGCAATGACCAGACAGAGGAGGAAATGAATGCAACAATGGATATGTTTTCTAAAGGAAGGTGTCCACACTGCAGAATCAGTTGAACGTCTATTCCAGGAGGAAATACAGTCAGCAGAGGGCAACAGGAAGTGCAGCAATTCCTCAGAGAGGTTGGGTCTCGGTGAAGCCGTGAAAGCCTGACACAAAACCCATGGAAAGTAGGACTTTTGACAATAGTGACATTTATGTGGGGAAATGAATCCATCTATTAAAAATGGTGAGACAGGATGGGTGGGGAACAGATGCAAACACAACGCAGGCCATATTGTCCCGCTGAGATCTTCAAAATAGACACAGCTCCAAGTAGGACGTGCCATTGATGACACCGTAGTTTAATACTGGTCATTTATATATTGTTATGCCATATGTTATATGTTAGCAATAAACCTTCATAGCTTGTCTGTTTGCCTGTGTGTCTGTGTGTGTGTGCGTGTGTGTAGACTGTGTGTGGCTGCGTGTGCGCGCGCGTGTGTCTGTGTACATGCATACACGTACGTTTGTGTAGACTAGATGTGTGTTAGACTGTGTGTGTGTTAGACTATGTATGTGTATACTGTGTGTAGACTGTGTGTGTACATTATGCTGTGTGCTAAACTGTGTGTGTGTAAACCATGTGTGTGTGTGTTGTAGACTGCGTGTTAGACCGTGTGTACACTTTACATGTGAGTGTGCGTGTGTGTGCTAATCTGTGTGTGTGTGCGTGTGTGCTAATCTGTGTGCGTGTCTGTGTGTGTGCTTGTGTGTGTGTGCGTGTGTGTGTGTGCGCGTGTGCTAATCTGTGTGCATGTCTGTGTGTGTGCTAATCTGTGTGCGTGTGTGTGTGTGTGTGCTAATCTGTGTGCGTGTGTGTGCGTGTGTGTGCCTGTGCTAATCTGTGTGCGCGTGTGTGTGTGCTAATCTGTGTGCGTGTGTGTGTGTGTGTGTGTGTGTGCTAATCTGTGTGTGCGTGTGTGTGTGTGTGTGTGTTCTAATCTGTGTGTGTGTGTGTGTGTGTGTGTGTGTGCTAATCTGTGTGTGTGTGTGTGTGTGTGTGTGCTCCTACCAGAGGGAGGAGGCCATGCCAAAGAAGTAGAGCAGGAGGAAGACGATGGCACAGCCTGTGCTCTTCAGGCCCTCCTGCACCAACACGGGCACCGCCGCCTCCTCCAGGTCACATGACACGCGCTCCCTGCCCAGAGTCAGACGCACCTGGGGTGGGGGGGGGCTGGTGTCAGCATGTGGACAGCACGTGGACCAATAGAGGGGTAGACCCAATGCTGCCGTTTGACATGAATGGCACCGCTGAGTGTGCACAGCTTGACGTAACTTCCCTACTAATGTCACACCTAGACGCTAGGTAAACTATCAGTGGAATGGCATTTATATACAACTGTGACAGTTCGCTAGCCTGCCAGACTGCTGCGCTCAGCTCAACTTTCACTGAGACTATAGTCTGGAAACCCTGGTCGCTTTAGTGTTGGCACAGCCACCGTGCATGCCGGACCAATCAGAAACCAGTGGGGGTGGCTAAGTGCCATGCCATTGAAGCGTGTGTGGTAGAGCTAAGTGAAGCAATACAAACAGTTGTAGCAACACCGACTGGATAAAGGCTGCTCCAATAGTGTCATAATTAACCACAGGTCTACGCCCAGCAGGCTGCAAACACTTCCCAATGGAGCGTGTCCAGACCCTATTCACCCGGTACATTTTGGGTCTGGTCACACCAGGCTAACACCACCAGTCTGCAGCAGTAATGGAAAAATCTAGTTTCTTATGTTTTCCATCCTCTAAGACAGACAGACTTGTGTCGTTACGTTTCCAAACTAATTCCTCGATGTAAGTTTAACAGCAGACTTGGTCATTGAGTTATGCAGTTGGTCATCGTGCGTGTCAATCAAAATACATCTCCTGTCAAGTAGGCGGGTCTTGACGCAGTTAGCCAGCGCCGTGTCCCAGACTTCACGTAAGTAAAGACTGCTTTGCCAACAACTCTAACCCTTTAGCTGTTAGCTTCCGTTTAGAGTTTTTAGTTGTTAACGGTTAGCTTCAAGCTAGCATGGCAGTCACCATGGTGACGGCCGCTCCCACCCACCCAAACACACACACACACACTGACCAGGTAGGCGACGCTGTACAGGTTGCAGCACATGGACAAAAAGATGATGGGCCTCTCGGGGTAGGAGAACCTCTGGGAGTCCAGCAGGAAGGTGAGCACGGTCAGCGTGGTGGACAGGAAGCACAGCACTGCCCACGCCGCCATCCAGGCATCGGTGAACACCTTGGCGTTGCGCCGGTACAGGCCGCTGTCGTAGCCGCACTGCAGGGCACAGCTGTGGCTCCGCCGCACCCAGGCATACTGGTCGGGGGCCGCGCCCAGCGCCTGGCACTCCTCGTCCTGCGGGGGCAGCGGCGGGCGGACGGGGTGGTGGTAGGGGGGCTCCTCGTCCCCGGGGCCCTCCATGCACATGTGGTTGTGGTCGTTCTGCGGCGGGAACAGGCTGCAGTTGAGCACCTGGGGGGATGGGGGGGGTTACAGTTAGTTAGTTGGTGGGGGAGCTGCTTGAATGCCTGCCGGAAGCTTCTGGAAGGCCTTCAAACGTGGTTGTTACACACGCAGAGCGTAGATGGACGTGGATGAACCATCTGTCTATCTGTAGGAACCTCCATTGTTGTTGCCTTCATTGTCGTCACACCTAAACCACGCCCGTAGCTACCATTACGGTGCTGATTGGTCACACGTTAGATATACCCGATCTAACAGATCAGAAATACAGTTTTCTTGCATGGAATAGCCTTAATTTCTCAGAAACATAGAGTGATGAGTTTCATAACAAATGCCTTTGTTTCTAGCCATTCTCAGCCTGTAGTAGAATCCACAAATTAAAAATGTAATTTTTAAATGTGCTGACATAATTGCAAAAACTTTCTAACAATAGATTTTCTGTTTAAAAGAAACATGGACAGCGAATACAATGTACCATAAACAAATATACTCTCTATATTATACACATACACTCACACATTGGGGTGTAATCCAGAAAGCCCTACCTGATAGATGTGGGAAATGCTTCCCACATCTATCAGGTGTTACATGCAGGACATTGACTCACCTCAGGCCAAACGAAGCCGAAATCATTGAGTACGGGGAGACACTTGCGTTTGACAGACAGGCACATGCTGCCACATGGGCCAATGGGGATCGGCACCTTGTCCGTGCACATGGGCACATAGACAGAGCACAGGAAGAACTGTGGAGAAAACCGGAGGCGGGGATGGGGTTACAGTGTGCAGACGTTGATCATTTGTTTTACAGAAGATATAGCTTTTGTCGGATCATAAACATTATTATTATTTTTATGTCAATCGATCATTTATGGAGATAATACACCCATCTACTTGCATGCGGATGGCTGTGTTCTCTGTAGGTTCACTGTTGTAGAATAGCAGCAATTAAAAGACAGCATTTTCTACTGGCGTGCTTATAAGGAAACTGCACAACCGCGTCAAAGAATCGTTGTTAAAACTGTGGCCAACAATGTGCTCTGAGGTTAGCGCTCCATCTTAAAACAACCCGTGGAGTTTACGACACTGAGGGAATGTGCTTTGTAACACTCTACAATCCTTTATAATCCAACACTTCTTATGTTTTCTCTCCCACGGCAGCAGATCTGAAACGAATACCCAATACGTTGGTTGTGCTAGCCAAAGCCTGCATGTTACTGTAAAATAGAGCGCTTAAAGTCGGTAACGACCTTAAGCCAGAGTAGTAAAACGACTTGCTTTACTTAAGACTAACTTGTTGTCACTGGGAACATGTTCTCTGACAGCTTGCAGAGAATAGCTATTTCTGATAAAGATTAGGAAAAAAGTAAGAGCACAACACTGCTGTTTACAGAACAGAGACATCAATTCGGTGAATATGAGGAAACCAGAGGTACATACACAGTACATACAGTACAACATACTCAAACAAAATGCAAAAGGAATGGAGATCCAGATGCCAGTCAAAGAATTTTATAAGCACCCCAGATAAACATTGCATAATATAGGGTAGGCTAGTGGTTAGGAATGGTTGACACACTGCCAAAAGGTCTGGGCTCAATCCCTGACAAGCCTGGTCTAACTTTAAGCATCCTCCAGCAAGATGTCTAACCCCTACCTGCTATTTGTATTCACTGGTTATCCCTTACTAAAGTGAATTCCATATTCAAATTTGAAGAACCTAAACATCTCATACCTGTTCACCAAACAGTGTTGATGGTTTCAATAAGGGGAATAGTCAGAAACAGCTTGGCTTTCTACACAATTATCCAAAACAATAATGGGGAACTCCTGAATTGTACACACAGTTCTCCAATCAGCATCTAGGACCTTTGTGACCTCTATAAATTGTGATTTGACGGAAGTTACAGAAATAAACATTGATGACAGTGTAAACATTTCTGTTTTCTGAGGAGGTGTTTGTGTGCAAAATCGTAACAGAGAAATAGCAATAAGAAAGTGTGTTTGTAGGAGACTGAAATAGTGTGTGATTGCGTGAGAGAGAGCAATAGCATGTTTCTATGTGTGTATGCCCTTGTGCACATAATTGACGGCCAGTGTCAGAACTGTGTAACAGATTTTGGGTGTTTTCCGACCGTTGGTAACCTGAGTTAACAGCTAAAAGCTGCTCGGGTTACAGCTCAGGAAGACTCCCATTAGAGAAAATGTAAGGTGAGGCGGTTACTTTTTCCCTCTAAGTGTGTGTGTGTGTGTGTGTGGGGGGAAGGGGGGTCCTACTTGTACTTTGAGCACACTTGTGTGTATGTGAAAGACTGTGACTGGTAAGTGTACTTTGATTTATAGAACTCTCAAAAGGATAAAAACGCATGAGCCACCCACTTCTTTGTGCAAAGGTTTCTCAGCATTTCAATGCTGAATACTTCTCAGTTGCTTTGTCAACCACACATACCACTAATGCGTGCCTATATGTTTGTATGTACTAAAAGGCCTTCATTATGCATGTCACAGAGACAGCCAGCAGATGGACAGACTGCATGCACTGTCATAAAATGACATACAGAATATTACTAATTGAGCTCATGTTATAGGCTTAATAAAACCCCAGACAGGAAGAGTGAGAACGGGACAAATCTAATTTTTTTTCTTGTATGGTACATGGCAAACAAGCAGCATTTGTTTAGGCATACTGAGGGCACCATTGTCAGCCAGAAGACAGTGCTGCTGAAGACCTCAGTACTGCTGTGTGTTCCTCACAAACCCATAATTGGAAAAGTCAGAGGCCATTCTCGTTAAAATTAGCAGCGGGTCATTTATTCTGATGATATTAATCCGTGGTTTGTGGCAGTAGTCGCAGACTCAACTGCCGCTAACTACCCAGTCATGTGCTATGGCTACACAGGCGTGCGCACTCACGCACGAATGTAATGCACACTGTGATCATAAACCTAGAAGCCATGTGTGGGTCGAGATTGCTATATTTGTGCGTGCGCAAATATCTTTGCGCGCATTTTGGAACGCGGGTATGCCAAAGAACCACAAACTTTAATGGAGCCAACTTTCCCTTACAATAATTACATATTAACAATACGGAAATTTGTTCCACATATGTTATCAATACTGGTGATTCATCGTTATATTGAGCTTTGCCGTGTGCCTCTTGATGGCGGCCACGCATTAATATGCGTACATATTCGTTATTATTTATATTATATAGGCCTATATAGAACCATGCAATGACCTGCAGTGAGTGCAGGGTGTACTTTTTATATCTAGGCTATACATTAAATACCTTGAGTTGACTGGAGCATCCGTACTGTATAAGCGGCGTGAACGTGGTCAGTTGCAGCTCGGCATCCGACTGCAACACGTTACCGACTAGGTTGGGCATCTTGGTGACGTTGTAGCCGAGACCCTGGCACATGGAGATGCGGATCGGGTCGCAGGTCATCTCCTCCACCTCGTCGCCGAACGCTCGCACCAAGCAACGCCCGGACAACGAGAGGAGGAGGGCTAGCCAAAGAGTCCTGGGAGCCCCTAGATCGAGGTTCGTCGCCACACGCATCGCTCTATACGTCCAGGTCAGCGCTTCTAGAAAAGTCAACAAAGTTGTACGTCCAAAAGAGCCACGGGGGAACTTTCTGGTGGTTCGCTGTGGAAGGCGCGTCTGTAGCTAGTTCAACCACAAGTTTAGAGTATATAGTCCCCTCTTCTAGAAGGACTCCGGGTGATTAATGGACTGTCCGGGTCCAAGCCATTAAGCCCATACAATTATAAATAAGAAAGCCCAAAATAACTCACAAGGAAATTACTTTTTAAAAACAATGTATGTTATGTCACACGGAATTCCAGGACATGCGTGTAGTGTCTCTTCGATCCCCGTTTTCCTGAGAACAGTTCCGTTAGTTGCTCCGTTGCCGTACGCGCACGTTGAGTCGGCCGGGTGGCGCAATAAAGCCTTTGCCTCTCAGCTACACTTTTTGAGCGTAACTTCTTCTCGGTTTGTGCGTTGGAAAGCCGACCAATCACTGGACAGGGGTTGAGTTCCCTGACCAACCAGTGACCAAAGGAGGCTTACGGAGGCGTGGCCTAAGAGGTTCTATAGCAAAGGTCTGCGTTAGGTCTTTTCTCTTCTCTCCTCTCCGACTCATTCTATTTCTCGCCTAACAACTGCTCCGCGTAATTGTCCCTTTTATTTTCTCATCCCCTTCCACGCTCTCTTCAAATATCCTTCCCTGCTCTGTGAAGAAAATCGGCTAGTCCACAAATTCTGACAACATACAGACCCAGTACTTATTCCAGCTGATGTGGTTCACGTCTATATTTATAGGCCTTCTATTTAGAAAATGAGCATCTGAAAAACGGATCCTTTATGGTGTGTGTGTGTGTGTGTGTGTGCGTGCTTGTGTGTGTGTGTGTGTGTGCGCGCGTGTGTTTACGTGTGTGTGTTTTGATTTTGGTTTATAATGGTCCTAAAGAGATGTGCGAAGTTCCACCGCAGGTTCCACTCCCCTTGGCTCTAAAGACCTTTTCAACTTTAAGTGCTCATGACATTGTAATTGAAAGTAGGGCTTTAAGTGATCCCGAGGCATTGGAAATCTGCTTTGCATTGCAATGAATGCACATACTGGACAGGTTTTGTTTGCCAGTGGCACCCGGAGAGAAGGGCGCTCTCTTTTAAAGCATGAAACTAACAGTGAAGAGTGCCGTTTTGGCTTTTCTGCATTGTAAGCGCATCGGTGGGAGAAAGCTGTTGCAAATATCGAGGGGGTTATCATTCATATCGTATTTTCATCCAGGTGATGCAATCAGAGACAGGAACTGTTTACGTGTCAAGTTTGATCAAATTTAACTGAAAGTGCCCTGGTTTTCCTATATTTTTCACAATTCACATTGACACTAAATCAACAAACAGAACAAGTTTAAGTTTTCCTTTATCTGTTTATATAGTTCTGTCCTTTATCATAAAATTAAGTTGTATTAAAGGTGAGGTAAATTATTATAATCCATTACACTTTTTGGCAAACTCAGCTGTCTGTTCTGTGTTTGCAATGTTAAAGAATCTGGTGTTCCTACACAGCCCTGGCTTTGTAAATGAAAACACATACAATTTACAATTTTACAATTACATTTTAAGTATTGTGGACCGCACCACACAACACTATTGCAGCCTTGGCAGTGCATGTGCAATGTGGGGGCAGAGATTCTGAAGGGAGAGGTGTATTTTCTTTTTATGGAGAGTTCAAATATATAGGATCTTTCTCCAGCATCACTTACTGCACCTTAAAATATGGGGCACCTTCTTATTTCTATGCAGTGTTACTTTATAATAGTGGAATTTACAATATCATGTTCAAACCATGTTCAAACCTAACATACCAAAACCATCCTGTATAGGTTGATATGCTAGTGTGCTATGTAGGCAAAGACTCGGGTTTCATGACCCTCAAACACACACACATGCAAACTGGAGAGGTGCTGCAAGGCACCAAAAAGAGCCCCCTTTTTATCTGTAGGCTAATCTCGTGTGACCAAAAAATAAACAACACAGACAAAACACAGAGGCAGAAAGAATGACATGAAACAGACATACATTCCACAGAAGCACTTTGTATTGGCTCAGACAGGAGTTATATAAACAAATGAGGGGAAACCTCTAATCAATAAATAAATGTAGGACCGAACTTTTCCTTACTCCCTCTCCTTACTACCTTGATTAGCAGTTTTAAAATCTTTAAAACGTCCACCACTATATCATCAATGTTACCCCCCCCCCCCCCAACAAAAA
>JAODUG010022715.1:0-44741 GCA_027564795.1 Aphredoderus sayanus
CACACACACACACACACACACACACACACACACTCATACACACACACACACACACACACACACACACACACACACACGCATACACACACACACACTCACACAAACCTGCCAGGACACAAAGACCACTACAGGTGTGAACAGTGTAGACTTCCTGTGCAATCGTGTGCACAGATTACAGTAGCTCAACACAAGGAAAACATTTTGGACCAAACTGTTGGTATCAGATGTCGCTGTATTATCTTTCAGCTGCTGTTGGCAACTGCCTCAAATGCTCACTGACATCAGCAGTATACAACCGAGTAATATATTCCATGGCAGCAAATAAAAACTAAATAAATACAAATGATGTGTAATTACAGTGCTGTGATTGTGCAGGTTGGGGTAAACATTTCAGTCAAGCCACATTTTAGTATCAACACTGTTTGTTACCTGCTTTTGTTTTCTTTAGTTAAAAGTGTAGTCATAGGCGTCAGAGTCATTGTACGAGAAGGGGACAAGTCCCCTTCACTTTTATAAATATTTGTTTGGACCCCCTCACTTTTACTATGTGAATCTTCAGCAGATCAGTCTATCCACTCAGCGTTCTTTCCAGTGATGCATTTTCAAATCCGCTCCACTCGCTAATTGAGAGAATGCCTAACTCAGTGAAACTCCATGACATGTTTTTAGTGTTACCAAGCCACAGTACGCAAGCCAGCTGTCCATACAATGTTGCATAGTCTGAGGCTACACTGTATCTTTCTTTGAACCTTCTTGTTTTGTTACACACGTCAACATTAACGCTAGGTAATGTTAGATTAATGTTAAAGTAATCGATTTAATGTTACTATTAGCGAAAAATGTTGAACGCTAGTTTCCCTTGTTTTGTTAATTTAACATGAATGTAGATTGGTCCCCCCACATTAAAAATATTTCCGACGCCCATGTGTATAGTAGAGTAGAATAATATCCCTGCAATAAAGTCAGTGTATTCAAAATCATCATTCGCTGTCAAGCAGAAATGCCTACTCTGGACATTTAACAGAATTCTGTTCATGCGTAGACAGGAAGCATTGCATTTGTTTTGGCGGAACAGGATGAGAACCATCAATCTATAACAATCGGAACCACTCGGCAATAGAGTAAATCACTCACGCCAGAGGACAGAAGGAGGAAGATTTACAGACAAATAGATAAAACAAAAAGGCAAGCTAAGAAAAAAAAAGTGAATAACTTAAAATGAATCAAGATAAAGACAGGACAAGCAGGGAGATATGTGAAAAGGGAGATGTTGCCACATGAGATAAATTCTTATGCATTACTTGGCAAATTTAACCCAGAGTCAAGGGGCCAGGATAGGTTTGTGTTTTGGATGTCTGACTTCCAACCAGAAGGTCAGGGGTTTGATCCCCGCTATGCCCCACTTACCTGCAATCATCTGTGAGGCCGAACCCCTACCTGCTCCGTAAAACTTGTAATTGTACTCACATGTAACTCAACTTGGATAAAAGCATCTGCAAAAATGTTAGATCAAGATTATAATCTCTCCCATTCACAGAAACCCTCTTAGTCTCGTTTCTCGAACGTTTAACATCAGAAAATTAAGGTAGACTGAAGCCCGTCTCTCTCTGTGGAATACCAGTATAAGTGAGTGAATGAGAAACAACAGGACCTTTTTATAATCAGCCCCATATTAGTTGTGAGCTCTGCTGAGCCAGTGCTGTCAGTGCCGGACACGCTACATGGGAATGTTTTTGGAAAACACACAGAGAGCAAAGAGAGGCGCATGGAATAATTAGGTGCTCGCTGCGCCTTGCGAAAGTCTGGACACTGGATCAAGATCTTAGGAAACGGCAGTTCGGGGATTTTCAGAGGCGACGGCACGTGTCGACGAGGCCCTGATGCTCCTCTCTCCTGTCTCCAGTGCTTTGGGGTGGGGGAGGTGGAGGGGGTGCGGGCCTGCTCGGGACTTTGTGACAACGCTGAGCGAATCCCTGTCCTCATGTGAACTTGTTTTCCTGTCTCTCCCAGCAAGCGTGGGAATGACATTCTGGCGAAAATGAAAGGGTGAAAATGTGCGAGTTAATTTTTCATTAGCGCCCGCCTAGTCCGGCCCTGGCTCGTTAAAACCAGGGCTCACATTTTGACACTTTTTTTTTAACGTGGGGGCGTGTGTGTTGGGGGGCGGGGGGAGCGCAGGACGGAGGGTGTCTCCAGGGCGATGTGTCTGCGGTCGAACGCCTGAGAGGGCAATCAAGACTAAATGAAAGCAGCTGGCCCCACCTCAGTCAGAGCTCAGGCCACATTGGGCCTTACGATTGTTCTGACCACTCCCAAGGGACAGCTTATTCAGTTAACTCAGCAAAGAACACTGTGTAACATTTGTAACCCTGTAATTAGCAAGGTCAAATTAGTTTTGGCACCTCAGCGGGCTTTTTGAAAATGGAAAATTAAGAGTAGAAGATGCTGTTTTAGTGGTAGCCTTTAGTTTATCAAGTATATTAAGGGCAGTGCCTCTATGTGGTCATTTAAAAAAGCAGGGCTTTGTGCCGTGTGTTTGGTTAACTTTAAAAGTGTGCCTGAAGGCTGCTTGGGCAGGAAATCCAGATGCTCTGGTCTGGTCTTTTTACGGTTTATGCACTGCCAAGCCTGTGTCATCATATTCACTGTGGGGTAAGACTCACCTAGGGTTGGACCCAGCCAGGTCAGAAGGCACGTTTCAAACACTCTCTCTCTCTCTCTCTCTCTCTGTCTCTCTCGCCCTCTCTCTCCCTACCTCTCCCACCCACGTCCTCTGAGCACAGTAAACTGCATCCTGAAATGAACAGGCCTGGTTGGCCTGAATTAAAGTTGCATTTCATTGTTTAATGACTTCGCTATTCTCCGCTAATGTTTTACATGTGAGACAGAGACTGAAGAAAAAAAAACAGAGGCAGGCTTCGATCTCTGACTCACCCTTGCTGCCATTTCATTTTCCTTTCTCCCGCAAACCTTTGTACGCTCGCTCATTGACGATATTGTTTCCTCGTACAAGTCAGTGACGTTGGCCATTTGTTTTCCGACAAAATATTAGAGAATGGAGTTTATGAGTCATAAGAAACATCTTTCAATTGGATCCTATTAGTCACCTTGTTTCTTGATGGCCTCTTGCTAAACCTCCCATTTGACTAGCGTCTGAGCCCAGACAAAAAGCAGAGCAGCACATGTTTGCGCGCGAGAGCGTGTACTTGATACAGACCTCACACAAGTATTTATCCACGCACACACGCACTGATAAACGTGCACATGTACACCTCCCGAGCCTTTTAATACTGCTGGATCTCAATTAATCCTCATTGACCCCAGGAAGCATCTGATAAATTACCTTGTTTTTTTTTTCCCCTCCTTGCTTGTGTGTTTTCAGAAACCCTGGACCATGGATCAAGCAAATATGACATGTGAGTGCACTATGTCCTGTCTCCCTGATTCCCCTCGACACGCAACGCACAGTTCACAAGCATGGTGCTCGTTCATTTACCGGCTGAACATACTGTATCTTCTTACCTGCTTCTCCCTGCGTTTTGTCCTGTGTGTGTGTGTGTGTGGGGTGTTGTTAGCTCGAGCAGCGGGGCTCAGAAAACGAAGGGCAAAGATGAGACGTATTGGAAGGAGATCAACGCTGCCATGGCTCTGACCAACATGGCGCAAGTGCAGGACGTGTCTGGGACCACCACCAGCTGCATCATACAGAAGTCCTCCCATATAGCGGAGATCAAGACTGTCAAGGTTCCACTGGTCCAGAAGTACTAGTCCGCATCGCTTGCCCGCGGCCAAGCATAACTCCTCCTCCCTTCTCTATGCAACAGCAACATTTGACCACGGTTTGAGCAGAACCTTTGGACTCAGACGCCGGAAAACGTCCTCAAAAGAATGAAAGAATGCGAGTCGTCGGTTTTGGTGGACCTGAAATGTGGAAGAATTGAATGGAAGGAAAGGAGAATTGTTGATGTGATATTATCTGGGTCTGTGTATGGTGTGAAGAATGGCCTTGAGTACCCTTTTGTCTGCCCGCACGCGGAATCGACAAGTTGGTTGTTTTCACTGCAGTATTCCTAAACGAGACACTTTTGTAATGTTAACTTATTTTGATGAGTCTGACTTCTTTTTTTTTTTTATACTATGAAATATATATTTTGCCAAAGTGCCTTTTTATTTCATACAAGCAACACATAAACTTCTGGTGGATTGGTTTCTTGAAGCTAGCTAAGTATTTTTTTTTATTATTCAGAATGTGTTAATTGGATTGAGAACACCCCCCAAATATTGTGTGCCTTACCGAGCCAATGAGCTCATCTTATGAGGCACTGATGACAGAAAATAGAATGCTGTACATAGAAACACATGCCCGAGTGCAATGGCATTGTGTTTATTTTGTCTGAAGTCTTCATTTTGGCGTTGAGTTGATCTCTGTTTTGTCTCAGGCAGATGCTCACTGCTTGCCGGCCAACGATAACTGCGGATACACAGATAAGTTAGGCCCAGCCAGGCTTTCACTCTAACGAGAGCGGAGGGATCGATAAGCAATCCGGTGCACTCTGCCTCCGACAGGCTTTACTTCGGCCTGACCTTCAATTTCACTTTTCTCCGAAAGCATTCTTTGCTTATCGCGGCTTTTAGTCGGCGAAACGTGCACTTAGTGTACTTAGTTGGGATCACGCGATCACGCACGCACACACATACACAACGCCATTTTTACAATAAGGGCCTTGACCTAAAAGGGATGCTTTTGTTAGCCTTATCAGTGTTATTTTATGTGGATGATGTTGCCTTTTCACCATGTTTCTGCTCATAACAAGGTGGCTGGGGAGGTACATAAAGCCCCCTTGTCCCCTTCAATGCCAGCACCCCAGGCCTTTGATGCTCAGGCCCCCCAGCTGTTTAGCATTACGTTCAAATTGCTGTTTACAAGAAGTCGGGGGACAGAAGTTTGACTTTTTCCTCTCGCACCCTTTTTTTGTTTTTGTTTTTTGAAAATTGCATTTCAGTATTATCTCTTTGTCGGCCAGCAAGTGTTTGTTATTGGCACTTTGTATATGTGCAATTAAAAAAAAAACATGTTTTATCAAGGTTTTCAACTGTTTTTGTTAACTGTATGGCATTAAGATTTGTTTTAAGTGTTTTTTTTTTTGGTCCCATGGAAAGAATTTTTTTTTATTTTTATATATATATATGTACAGTGCATATGTTATTTACATTGTAGCGACCAGTGCCAAGTACACAAACTGAGAGAAATTAAGTTGGACTGTTGGGAGTAAGGGATGTTGGCTCTCTCTGCCAACTCTTTAATTTTATGTATAGCTTCAAGGTACTGTTTGTCTTTGTCAAAATGTACACTTCCTTATTCGCTATGCAGTTTAGCTTTTTTGTTTGTTTTGTTTGACAACCCAGACTTTGCTTATGGTCAAGGACTAATGGAGACAAGCTGCACAGAGTGCCGCTTAGACCTTTGTCTTGAATGTGCAAATGGTAGAAGAAAAACTGCACTTAAACATGATTGGTTAGAAAACACACAACCTCTGTACATTGTTGAAATCGTATGGCATTGAGTGGGGAACATTGAAACAAAATGTGTTGATTTAGTGTAAAAGTGGGGGGGGGGGGGGGGGAATGAAGGAAAAGCTTATATTTTTCCCGGTAACGTGCCTATGGAACCATTAAAGGAATCGCACAATCCCCAGGCATTATTTGCTTATGCGTGGGGACCCCGGTCGCCACATGTGTTTTATATACACCTGATCCAAGCAGGCTAGCTGCAGGGTAGGCGCTCTCTCTCTCCTTGTGTTTCCAATAGCCCTGTGAACCTCTGGAACACCCCCTAGCCTCGCACCTCACACGGAACATGGAGAAAGATTGAGGTGCCACAAAGAACACAGAGCCGCCATTGTTGTCCCCACCTGCTTCGTCAGCCAGTCATCAGCAATGACATGAGACTTTGGTACTGTAAACCCTTTTCAGCACAAACTCTGCTTTCACAGCAATGCCGAGAAATAGAAGGCAGTTAACTTTTTTGACATGGTACGTTTAAAAAAATAAATTATTATGGACTGAAAAGGTAACCATGGTGACCATGTTTTTTTTTTTTTTTTAATTGTTAAGTTATATGAATTTAAAAAAATTGTTTTAACAGAGACTGGATTTTTATCCAATGACCAAACATATCTCATTGTATTGTCTGATTTGCTCTTCTGTAAAATGTCTTTGTTAAAATGTTTCTTCCCAAAACAAGTGAATAAACCTATGATTTAAATATTATTTTACTTTGCTTCATTTATTAATTACACTCATTTTGTATTGTTAATATAAAAAATTATATATATATATATATATAGTATACACACACACACACACACACAGATGGAACAAGTCTATTTCCTCTATTTTATTTAAATAAAAAAGAGGAAGCAAATACAATACAATGACTATAATGTTTCCAATATTTAACAAACAAATATCATTTATAACTTTAAAACTATTCAGAAGTTAAATCTAGAAAGCTCTTTAGTTGGACTCAATGCGGCTTTATCATTAATCTCAGGAACATTTCAGAATGTAATTCAGAATCCATTACCTGCCTTCTCTTTGTACTGTAGATGAGAAACCCTCCCACAAAGATAAGAATCCAGCATTTTTCAGGAGGACCATGTCAGCTAAGGCCTTAATTCTAATCACGGGCCATCAGTTGACATGGATCCCAGAGGGGGAGATGTTTATTTACAGTACATGAGGCATGGTGGTTTCTGAGAGCTAAACAAACTAATCACGACAAACCCTTTGGAACGGCTGAATGTATACAGCAGTGCACATCAGTGATGCAGCATCAGCTACGTAGCACACATTAGCGGTTTGGGCCCCAGCAATCGCTGAATCCTGTGTATTTTTGCTACTTTCAGGAGGATGTTACGTGTTTTTGACCAGCATATGGGCAGAGATTGAAATCTGTTTCCAAGAGAGAGCTTTCTAAAGGGGCCATGCAGCATGATACAAATGCATCTATAAATAAAAAACATATAGCTGGTGACCTAATGTCACACATTCTTACCAAGTCTATATAGTACACATTTGTGGTACTGTGGATTCGTATAACGCAGGCAGACAAGGCGAATCGGCCTACATCTCGCCCAGGCAGGGTGAGAGCAAATGTACAGCTTGCTGCATGGTTTCGGTCTGCCCCAGTCCTCAGGGCTTGGTCCCAACAGCCTCCGTCCGCTCCCGCACAATTCACCGAAGGTCAGGATTCACCCCAAACCTGAGCCCTGTCATGGAGCAGAGGGCCAGGAAAGAGAGAAATGGGATACATATATGAGGGAGAGAGAGAGAGAGAGAGAGAGAGAGAGAGAGAGAGAGAGAGAGAGAGAGAGGAGAGAGAGAGAGAGAGAGAGAGAGAGCGAGAACAAGCGCAGGAGTGATGTAAATACAAAGTGACAGTAACCATGGAGACAGCCGGCGTTCCCCGGGCGATAGCGGGGAACGCCACGGACTGTGGGTGCTGCCCGGCCCTGCGGCTCCAGGTGTCACAACCAATCAGGACGGAGCTTACTGAGCAATCAAAAGGGTCCAGTGAAATGACCGTCGAAGGTGCCTTATGGACCTCAATCTGGCCTTTACGTATTCTGACACTTCCCAAAATAATCCTATCAGGTGGTTTAACCCCAGCTCCCCCCCCCCCCCCCTCCACACACACTTTCCCCACTATCCCTCATTGCAGTGGGCAGGCCAAGCCCCCACCTAAGCTGAGCCACATTTTCCATTGAAAAGCTCTAAGTGATATTCCATGCTGCCGGGCTTCTCGCTTTATTATTTTTTTTTCTTTCCTCCTCATTTGTGACTCCCTCTCTGTTTTTCGCTGAAAGATCTGAAAGGAGTCGTGGAGGCGCACGGTTATCTCGGTGCAAAGGACGGACAAGTGGAGATTCTCGCTTGGCAAGGCGCTCAGCTTGACAGACTCCAGACTTCACCTTGGCTGTTTATTCCACGCAGAAACTTCAGCTTCACCGTCAGCGGACGAAACCGCACGGAATGAAATCCAAGCGCACAGACGCTCCGAAAATCATTTCCCATTTGATGAGGAAATATGACTCCCGTGGCATGCTGAAGTAATTAGTTTCCTTGCCGTGAAGGATGCTCCGACAAGCCCTGTTCATTAGAGCCAGGACTTTGTCTCTTGCTTGCTCCTGCCCTTGGATGCACAATATGAGAAAAATAACTAGGTCTAATTGTTAGATTCCTGTAAGAATTGTCTGATTAAAACTGGGTCCGGCCTTGCAATAATTGTGGGACGAGGGCTGTTTCACATCAGCTGTATCTTTATGGGTGTTTTGCGTTGGGGAGGTGATGTGCAGGCCACTTCTCAGATCATGGACACTGTTATGGACCAAAGCTAATCACACAGAAGACAAAGGGCCAAAGGGTTATTATATCACAAACTGTTATTGTATTACATCACAGTCAAATTAGATGCAATTTGTGAATTTGAGCCAGATCCAGATCAGTCACTGGTTGACATAATAAAAGATGAATGAATAAATTAATTACTAAATTTGTTTTAGTTATTTTAGTGTAGGATTATAGACTTTACTTATTGTACTACAATTTTGCAGTGAATATCAGAGCATTTCATTTTCTGTGAAATTATTGGGCATTGGATGTGCTCAGATATGAGATAAGGGTATTGATATAAAACATATGCACCCAAATTAGAAATAGATGTCTTGAACTACCATAAGTCAGACAGAAGATGTTTTCTTTGTTTCTTTGACCCTTGACCTAAAATGGAGGGTGAATTATGGCATTGTCTGCCAGATTCAGTTCTGTTGCAAGGCATCTTCTCAGTCTACTCCTCACTAAGTCAACCTTAGGTTGGAGAAAAATATTTCCTGTCTTCATAATAAACGTACTCAGAAACCACCAGAAGCAGAAAGGGAAAACTTACATGAAACCTCAAGAATATGCTCCCTTTGGCCAAATGAGGACATGTTGGGTATTATTCCAGGTGGACATCATCTCCTCTTTGTTTTCTGAAAAAACCTGCTTCTGAAAATCGGAGGGAAAATGTGACACATGCCAGCTTTAAACAAAAAAAGTCAATTGCGCTTGTAGGAACAGACTGTGGAGGCATGCACATTGTTCTAACCTGAGAGAGCTGCGTGAGTCTGGAAGGAGTCTCACAGTACAGTGCCACTCTTTTCAGACAGGATGCCAGAATCGACTCTTCTCATAGAATAGGAGAGGAGCTGCTATTCATGGGGTGGAACACCAACTGGGTGAAGTAGTAAGGTAAAGCAAGAAAAATACTGTACACGTTTGGTCTGTGCATTACGTAATAATGTGTATTCCGCCATAACATGACATAAGCACATCTCGCCACAGTGTTCTGCAACATACAGTATGCCTTAATGGACCGCCACCCAGGAGGGGGAGAGGGTGGTAAGCTGAGTGCAATCTGACTCAGTATTTAAACAGTGCATGCTATGCAGAGCCACATGTAGGGCTGTTTGCCTGGTTGTTTACTGCATGATAATGCCTGTGAATTTTCTCCTTGGATTTGAGCCTCAGCCCAGCCGAGCATTACATGCACGCCCACACACACTCACACACATACATAAACAGCAACGGGGGGTGGAAAAGCAGGCGGTTTATCCACCTGCACCTCAGCTGCTCTCTAACAGCCCAAGTCCTGGTAATTGACTGTTCTGTAGAACCAGAATAACAGCTGCTACAAACAAAAAAAGACCACTTCCAGTGGTACTGTGGGTCCAAGCCATCTTGTGCCTGCCAACTTGGGATACAGTCAAAGTAGAAAACTGGTAGACAGAATCAGTCACTGGGAATCAGGTCTAAGACTTTGATGCCATTACCACTGGTGGTGCAGCACTGGTAACCCGGATTATCTCTTTTCACATACAAAAATGCGTTAAAAGTTATCATTTCCATTTCCATCTGTCACTTTGGAGAGACTTTCTGAACATTCCGTTACAGTTAGTGTCTTTTCTTTCCTTTTTTCTATCTGACTGGGAATGGGAGGATAGGTCAGATAGATGATTGATTGCAGTTCAAGAATGATGTCACACCTGGGGACAAATACACAATGATGGTTTCAATATTAGTCCAGGCCTTTTGGGGTCCGATCACACAACACAAATGGCCACACAATTGAATTTTACAATAGGCCATCTTTTAACCCTTGTGATGTCCTTAAAAATATCGTATTTGGCCATCTGACTGCGCCATCTGATTGTGTATGATTTTGTGTTTTTTAATTGACATTGCTGTGTGTATTTATTTCTATATTAATTATTTCAGCAGTGCACATCATATGTATGTGTAAGCTGTAGAATTAGGTTTAGTCAAGTCAAGTCAATTTAATTTGTATAGCCCTTAATCACATTACAATGTCAAAGGGCTTTACAAGGAAATATTCCACAAGGTAACAAACAACACCCAACAAACAAACAAACAACACCCCCTGAACCTGCTCCTCTCCCCGAGCAAGGAAAAACTACCATTAAAAACCTCATGGGCAAAAAAGGGAAGAAACCTTGGAAAGGGACCACAGAGAGAGTAATCCACCAGGTGTTGATAGGCAGAATAATGAGCGAATTGTGCAGAACATTATACAACGCCTTCTATCTGCCACAAAGAGCAAGTGATTTGGGTCATTTTGACCTGAAGGACATCATAAGGGTTAAAGGTATAGGGTCATTCTCTAAAGCGCTTGCTAACTTCCAACTCAAATCAAAACAAAAACATCTCTCCCTTGCAATAGGGTGCTACCTCAGAAGCTCTGCCACACACATGGAAAACACATTGCAAAGGCTAGGGCATTGTTGTTGTGAGCAGTTGTCGCCCCTTTGTTTGTGTTCCTATGCATGGCGCCATGGCTGTTTAGTACCAGCTACTTTTTTCAGCACGAATTGAGAACAGTAAGACATTTACTAAATTTGACAATCGCTTACTATAGCTTTAATATCTCATTGTTACAATGCTCCCATGCTGTTTTTGTCAGACTATGACTAAAATGCTAATCCAGTGTTCTCTCTCAATCAGATAAATGCTCATCATGGTTTCTGCATTGAACCGAAACTAACATTGAAGACTTGGACTAGAATTCTAATTTTATGCATTTGGCTTACAACTCATAGTGACAAAAGTTCAGTGCCTGGATCTGGTCAGTGAAATAACAGTCCTATTTCCCCCAGTAGAGTATGAACTTAGTGGGGGGTGCAAGTAGCTGAGGAGGCAGAATTCAAAAATAACTGTCACAGAACATCCACACACTATGATTGTATGATTGCTGTTTTTGAATTCTGTGGTGTCACCATCAGAACCACTCTGTCCTCTATAGTCATCATCCGAAACAGATAGTATGTTACACATTCCACTTTGGGTTTAGCCTTATTGAAGCACTAAAGCCTCCTTGTATACAGTAGGACTATGCAGACTGTGCCATGTTTGCAACTATGTATTGCAGCTATAGATTATCCTCACCATGCCACGTTCATGAGAATTTCTCTGATGTTCATCTCAACACAGGTGAGAAGTTTTCCACATTGCTCCAAGTTTCTCAAACAATATTTGGCATTCCACGCTCATGCCATAACAGTGTTGGAAGTGTTGTGAGGATGGAAAATAGTGTGCGGCATTTATGGCAGGCAGGTCGTAGGGCCGAACAGAAGCCACAACCTCTCGTAATAAAACTTACAGCCGGGGGGGGATCACAAATAAGACGTAAAGGTGTGGCGGGGCCCAATGTCTCTGCGTAATATCTCATCGCAGAAAAGCTGAATAAATTCCTCACTGCAGTCAAGTCAAAACCACGTCAATGCAGCAGATGTAAGAAATGGCAGCTGCCAGTGGAATGCGGTTTGGCAGCAGACAAAGGCCTGAGAGGAAGGCGGGAAGGTCCTCTCACTTTAACACTTTGTGTTTAGGAACACTAAGGTACATTGTTGACGGACAGGACGGTTTCAGTCGCATGTTTGCAAGTCGGTATTGGATCTCTGTCATTGGCACATGGGCGAAATTCCACACAAGGTTCCACCAAGCCCATCAATTCTCTTCAAGTCTGTATTAAGGAAAACTATCAGTGGTGTTAAGGTGGTATTAAAATGCTCCCATTTACTCACTCACTCACACACACACACACGCACACGCGCACACACACACACACACACACACACACACACACACACACACACACACACACACACACACACACACACACACACAGAGTCCCTTTATTAGCAAACATATAAGACACACTGGGAGGTGAAATAGAAAGACAGAGAGGGAGAGGAACCAACCAGACCTGGCAGGCAGCGTGGCACAAATGTGGCAGCCAGTTTTTAGGCCAGCAAATAAATATGCCTCACATTGCTTTAGCTTGCAGCCCGGCCAGCACTGTAATGTTACCATAAATCTGTGATCAAATGGGCAAATTCCACCCAGCGCGAGAGTGCCCATTTCTCCAGATGTTGCTTACGGACCTTATATATTTCTATTTTTCTCCCTCCTATGATGAATACATACACGTTTGATGTAAATTATCGCTGCTGCTGAGACGTCTGGATTCACGATGCCGCAATGGGAGATTCACAGTTTGATGAAGTCGAGTTACGACAGTACTAGGCGCAGACACTCCACTTTAATGGGCTGAAATTAATCATGTGGCCAAGCTGTACATCAAACCTATCCAGCCATGATGTGCGCAGAATGGCGTTTAGAGTATTGGGTATAAACCAGTGGTGACCAGGACCGCTAGGTGCTTGTCTTGAGAGGATATCAGGATTACTAAGTAACACTTATATTTTTTAAATTGTAATTTTAAAAGGGACATACATTGTATCCATGTTTAGTCTTTAAAGACAACTGTGCCGTCTGTTTCAAAACGAACTACAGCGCTGCAGGCAGACAGTGCGATAGCGAGGCTATGCCATACATTGGGAGACGAGGCGAGATCAAAGGCAACGAACACATTCAATAAACGTCCGCGATCCTCGCTGTGCTCTGTTCCAATTCCAGACACATTAGGAAGCCCTGGATCCCTTCCCTCACGGTCGGGGGTGCCACATGAGGCCGGTCCATGACCTATACACACACACACACACGCAAGCAAGCAAGCATGCTACTGTCTGCAGCCTGATTGGATGAATGTAAACATTTGAGCGCAGCGCGGCAGTGGTGCCCGCTGTGAAGACAAGCCAGGGCCTTAAATGAGTTTGGGGAGCCGCTCCCGTGTGTGAGAAGCCAGACGTTTTGCCCACCCCCCTTGCCCCGCTACCCCTCATAGGGAGAAATGAGACCACGCTACACTCACATACTGCTTACAACCCCGGTGAAGGGGTGGGGGATGATCGCTGTTGCCTGGGGTGTTCATTGTGGGGACCACAGTGTTTGTGAAAGCCAGTGTAATGTTAGACCAGGGGTGCAGGGGGGAGAGAGGAGTGTTTCGGGGCTCACATCACTCTGCATTAAGCAAGGCATGAGCCCAGCAGAGCAATGACATGGACCCTACAGTATATGGGCTGAAGGTGGCGAGGGGTAGACATAATAGCCCGGGCCTGAAGCCCCAGTGCATCCTGGGAGCTGAACCACGTAGCACTAGCCTTTCCCTTGCACTCATGCCTTCCGCTGGCTGGCATCTATCACAAGAATGTGGTCAAGCATCAAGGCCCACACTGGTCATTAATGCGGTACCCCGACAAACTATATTAAATATAGAAATATTGTACAGTATCAATTGATATGTGTTTGTATCTTCATTTAACAGAGCTGTGCAAAAGCATCAATAAAATGTCAATTCAATCCTTTTTGGGAAATTCAACTTCAGCTATTTCTCACAAGAGAATATTTTGTGAAAAGTGAGCTTAGATAGAATCTGATCTGTGTTCAATGGAGCTATAAGGCTTCAATATGTTCCTCTCCTAAAAACAAGCAAACAAAACAGTCTATAGTAAATAGAACACCGGCCAAAATGTCCCCCATATATACAGACAAGTCTCCATGCCTGCCTGCAAAGTCACCTGTGCTTCTGCCTTTCTCATATTTTGCATCCACAATACTTTCCTCTCTGGCTAAGGCCTTCATACTGGGCTCCATTCCGCAGGCCTGCGGTGCCAGCACAGCACTTAGAGACCCACAGTACATCTTCTTCTTCTTGATCTTCTTGAGGCTTTAAGGAAACACAGATCCAAGAGCATGCGCTCTCTCTGTCATCGTTAAGACATTTATAGAAGCAACGGTCCTTGAAGCCCTCCGCTAAGACCCTTGAAAGCAATATACCGAGCATTGCACCTTTGTTACTCTTGATTCGACCTGAAAACCATCCAACAAAGTGGATTGTGGATACAGACCATGCAAATGAATCAACATTGACAAAACGTACCTCTAAAGAATCTCGTGTTAGCCTGACCCGGCCGGCTACAGTTTCCACAGTGAGACCTTA
Source organism: Aphredoderus sayanus (assembly GCA_027564795.1). Lineage (NCBI taxonomy): Eukaryota > Metazoa > Chordata > Actinopteri > Percopsiformes > Aphredoderidae > Aphredoderus > Aphredoderus sayanus. Next base: position 14,459 of record JAODUG010022715.1, read on the forward strand.
ACTTGACCGAACGTGGGTTGGGTGGGGGAGGGGTTGGGTTACCTGGGGTAGGAGAGGAGAGTTGGCTTTGTGCAATACATCCACAGAGGGCCATAGCTTCCTGTGGCTCGACGTAATAAACCTGACCTCAGGTTACAGCATAGACACAAAACAGTTGAGATGGAAAAACCATAGTGCACGAGAACCTTTAATAGGGTTAGGCCCCTGGTGTCAAGATATAGTGAAAAATGCCGACAAAAGGTGAGAAAAAGGATAAAACCTCCAAAGTATGTGTAAGGGGCTTTGGCCAACACCTGGCATTCACTCGTGGAACCTTGTACGGTATTCTGGGGACTCAAACACCAACGTGTTTCTTTAAACAGTAAAATCATTGACATTTCGTCTCTGTGGTTTACAGCGAATTCACTAGTCCAACCCCCCAAAACCCCGATCAGTTTGGCAAAGGAAAATATACTATGCAATTATAACACCGGGGGCAGGATTATTTACACAAAATAATGAATTTGTTTCTATACATGCCAATCATTTTAGCCAAAGGGGAGGGGGTTAAATAATATCAAATTTTTTCATCAAAGCACAACTGTAAAACATGCGTATTTTCCATGAAAATGTGTTTCAGGCATGTGGAAAGCTTACACCCAGTCCGTGTTGATACAAAGTGATTAGTTTATTATAGAAGCCGATGGCCTCTGTGCATGGATATTTGCTTCCATGTTGTATAGCCGGAGCATGAGTGATATCCGGAGGGCAGCCTCTGACACACTCAATGACAACCTGACAATGGAACCTGAGACGGAGGGGCAGCATGTGGGCCAGATATACCTGCCACAAGGGAGGGTGGTGGGATGATGAATGGAGCTACTCATCCTTCCATTTTGTTTCTACATAGGATAGCTTCTGTTGTCCTCTGGGCCCGTGTGCTTATTGTCATAGTAACGTAAGTCGTGGATGAAAGAACTCACCCCTCCCCCAGCTCACCCCACCACCAACCACCACCTTCACTGCCAGGAGTGTTTCCCGCTTTTCCCCTCGCAGGGTGTGCGGAGCCCCAGTCTTCTGCTTTCTTAGGGGTCTCTATGTATCACTCTGTGTGTTTGGGAATAACAAGGGTTGGTTACTACACAATCATTTGGGTATAAATTAGATTGACAGGATTTCAAATGCGAGGAAACCAAGTAACAGCCAAATTACAAGCTGAATTGACTTACATGGCTCCGGGGGGCCAGAGGTTCACGCGTGACAAGGGCAGAGGTTCCCCCGCTTACTCAAGGAAATCTGTTATTGAATTAGCAATTTGGTTGTGATTGACAGGCAGACATGCAGACAACCTTTTACTTTGTGACAGGCCCTTCACAAAGATGTTTATGTTCTCTACATAATATACAGCTTCTATTTGGCTGAACTATAGAAGATACCAACCATACCAAGCACATAAGGAGGTACAGGTCTCCAGGCTTGACTCTTCTAAATGGTGATCTTGTGCTGTATTGTTTTGGAGTGTTGGTTCCATGTCCCGTTTGGTATTTTGATTTTCATATGTATGAAGGATTGTATGCGTTTTATAGTGTGATAGTGAAGTGTGATAATACATTTTAACTTAACTTGAGGGGTCTTCAGCAAGTTAGGAGGAGGATCGGGGAAGTTCACCTTTCCCAGTAACCCAGGCTAACAAGGCCTAGAGTAGCCTATAGGTCACGCATCTCAAAACTTTATCAGCCATGAAATGGGACGCTCAAACCGCCTGAAAAAATGGCGGGGTCTGAATGTAAGCGGGTGCAACAGCACAAACATTAAGCCGCACACGATCAAAAGTGTTTCCACCTGCGGTGCAGCCATCGGTTATTGGCACGCTTGCCATTACCTCACACAAACTTCTAGTGTTCACATAAAGGGCAACCTAAGAGAAGCCAAAGTAAAACTAGTTGACTTGAGAGGAAGTTGACATTTTACTTTACCTCACTTTTGGAAGTAGGCTACAGGTGCCACACACGAGGCTTTATTCAGTGTGTGCGAGTGCGTGTGTGTTGGGGGCGTCAATGCTTTACGTGTTGACTTTATAAGATCCTGACAAGCTCTTAGCACTTGCCCCGTCTTTTCGCCCAGCCTTATCACACTGTGTTTGAATGGAGCCGTCTAACAGAATATTAGCGCTTCACTGCAGTATACAATCCAGGTGGCGGCATCATCATATAGGCTATGATCTCTCCCATATCCCCCACGGCAAAATATTTAGCCTAACTGATAGCGACCGGCAATACTCATGACAAAGTGAGTGACGTCTGGGAACACGACACCTTATGAAACGATGCCCGTCGTCTCGTAACGATTTTACACACGACAGCGCTCCGGAGGAGCCTGTCTCAGCGCTAACCCAAAATCCATACAGCCTGCTGCTCTGGCGAAAGACGTGCACAAGACTGTTAATGAGAGCCAGATCTATCCTGAGCTAAGCGGCTGGCCGAGCGCTCATGGTGAGGCAGTCATTGTGAAAGGGACCGCAGTCCATCGGTAGTGTTTATGAGGTGCTCATGAGGTGCTATGAGGTTTGTTTTTGTACCCTAAATGTTTATCCCCACGTCGTGAAAGCGTCCAATAAAGTTCAAGTTTATTTGTCAAATGTTAAAAAAACAGGACAGACTTTTCGACATAAATAGCTATCACAACAAAACAAACAGAACCAAGTGCTTTGTATAAATAAAAGCCAGGTGCACTGCGCAATTCATTTAGAGTGGGCTGTAGCCGCATAGGAGACCAGTACTACTGGCCTACGGATTGAGGGAGAAACTTTAGATTAACCCTTGTGATGACAAATACATAAAGAAATAATAAATAAGCAAATACACAGCAATGCCAATTAAAAAACACAATTAGATGGCGCCGCCGAGGGTTAAACTAACAGTAGCCTATCAATAAATAACATCTTCGTTAAATTGATTTATGCATAAAATATGAATTAAACAAATTCATAATCTTCAGCTCAACCGCCACTGCCTGACGTTTTTCAGGCTGCGTGCCTCCATTGTTGTTTGACTGTGACATATTTCCAGTCCTGACTGGACCGCGCTGGAGCCGGATGCAGCTACGAGTCTTCGCTCGCCGCTTTCATAATAATCACACATGAATTGTACACACACCCCGGCTGAAGTGGTGGTACAGGAAGAGTTATGGACGTGGTGGTGTTTCCCGAGAAGTCTGCCAAAAGACATGATTTAGATAGCTCGCAGGTCTGGGGTCTAGATTTCCTCAGGACACTGTTTGAACACACTTCTCTACTCCGAGGACAGAGGAATGCGCAATGCGCCGAGCGTAAAACCTGTCACCTACCAGCAATATTTCCACCCCTGTAACTACAGAATAACCGCAGAGTTATAGGTCATCCTCTGTTATGACTTTAAAGCGATTACTTAAAATGAGTTGTTCCTTCTTTTACAGGATTTGGCTGTAATATAGTGGCTTCTAAATACAGCTTGGAATATATATTAAGAATGCCATTTAAAAAAAAAAAAAAGTCTCTTTTTTTAATTCAGGTTAACAATAATACACAGGTTTGTATCAGTATACCATTCAGCCTTACAATATGCAGGAATTTTTAAATAAAGTTCCTAGACAAAGCCTACACATTTACAAGCTCTCCATCATCTTTTACATGCAACATTAAAAAGATACCTAAATTGATTTTATTTTGACAAATAAACCATAAAATTAAAACCATACAAGACAATGTAAAGCTAGTGTTGGTGTGTGTTGTAAGTCATTATTTTAACAAACATATGGAGGACACAGAAAAGAGATACTTAGTTTTGTACATGCAGTTAAAATTTTAAAATAAAAAAAAAGATACAAAGTGAGTAATCTATTTCTGATTAGATGTAAAGGCATCTGTGTCATTATCACCATTCCTGCCACAAGGTCAAGCTTTCCTAGTATTTGCAAACAAGCGGCAGCCCTAAAGTACAACAAACACTGCCAGGGGTACAGTACATTTACGACCGCCACTCTGCGACGAACACAGCAACAGGAGCACTGGGAAATCCATTAGCGGTGTGGAGCACAGGGCAATATCTTTCATTTTTCCAATTTCAATGGAAACACCCCTATGACTCACTATCCCGTTTAATATTGAACACTTTTCCTTTGTCTCCGTCCAGCGCGGAGGACCTGCAGTATACATATGAGAGGTCGCAGCAGACCAAACGTTATTACTGACATTATCTGTCTGACTGGGAGAGTGCCAGCAGGTCACACCCCATTAAAGCAACTGGTTACAAAACAAGCCGTGCAATTTTAAAGAGCGCCATTTTTTCTCTCGCGGCCCTCTTGAAGCACACAACGGGGGAGAGAAAGAAAATGGAAGAAAGAACAAAAAAAGAAGATAAAACTCCATAGTGCCAATCTCTTTGATTTATGTACCATTCAAAACACGTTGAAAGCTTCGGAGTCATAGTCTCTGAAAGCAGTAAAAACAAAGTCCAAACGCTCAGTAAGTCTATTATTTTGCGGACAAAGCAGGCAGTTGTGCGGACAACACAGCCGTGAGGTCCCGGAGGAACACGGGGGGGGCAGCTCCAGGAGAAGAGCAGCTGAGAGCAGCCGTTTGTACGCGGCAGTGCTGGCAGGGCCCCGTGACCCGCTGGCACTGCCAGACTCCTCGCCACTCCATCTTCATGCGTGCCTGCCGATTCGGCTTGCGAGGAGACTGTGCCGTCTGCGTCGGTTAACGCACGGGACACACGGAAAGCGAGGCATGCGTTACGGGTGCAAAAGGCATGCTGAAGCATGAGACTATATGCCTTTCCATCCGTCATACTACACTAGAGATCACTGCGCTTTGATTTATTACTGGCAGACCATGGCAGACTAACACAAAGATAAGCCCTAGCTCCTGCAAACGAAGAGGAATAAATCTTGTGTGGACTGGGTCCACTAGCAGGCCCAGGAGAGGAGCTCCAGTGCTGCCCTGGTATTTTTCAAAAGTGTGCAAACAGCAGTGTGCGTGACTGTAGTGGGACGGCCCTCACGTCTGACTACCACAGCCTTGGGAGTCTGCTGGGTGGAGGTGTGTGTGTGTGTGTGTGTGTGGGGGGGGGGCCCCTTTAACATTGCTATGAGTTGATGCACCCGACGCACTTATAGGATGGAGACTTGTCCCGTATGTGTGTGTGAGAGAGAGTGCATGCGTGCAGCTTGTAGGTAGGTGTGTGTGTGTGTGTGTGCGTGCAGCTTGTAGGTGTGTGTGTGTGCGTGCGTGTGTGTGTGTGGTCTAGGCCAGCGAACAGTAGCCGCCGCAGCTGCCGCCGCCGGCGTCCTGGTCGGTGAGCTGCACGCCGCGGCCGTGGCTCTCGCTCTGCCACAGGCCGGGGGTCTGGATGATCTTCTCCACCAGCTCCTCAAACGCACACTGGACACCGTCGCGCGTCTTAGCGCTGGCCTCTAGGGGGCGACGCAGAGAGAATAAAAAGCAGGGGATTGGGGGAGATGCAGACACAACAACCATTACTGTCTTCACCTTGATGTCATCACCGCACTGCCCCAGCTGGAGAAGTGAGAGGCTGGGACAATAACTGTCAAGGCCAGACGCTAATTGCGGGCTCTAGTCTGTTTTAGAGGACGCTGGCAGCACTCGCTCAAGAATAGGATGGTGTCCAGAAACAATAATAATACAATAACAACTGGAGATATACTATTTAAAAGTAAACTCATAAATGTAGGTTATGGAATGCTTGGGATGGCTGGGGAGATAAATTCCAATAAACCTTTCCACAAATTCAGTACTTGAAAATTTCCAGGTATTGCAAATCACTAAAGAAGAACACTTCTAGTTCTTACTCAAAGACAAAATGCAGGGAAAGGGGGAGGAAGATGATCTACAAAAGATAACAGAGGGCTATCAAAGCCAGTTTTATAAATAGCACTAAGCAAGCATTCCCCAGCATAGTCGGCTGCTTGGAGCTTAACAGTATGCCCAGCGGGTCTTAGAGAGAGGGAAATCCTCCCGACTCACCTATAAAAAGCATGGAATGTTTTCTTGCGAACTTCAGCCCTTCGTTCCTGTCTAGCTCATGGCTTTCCTAAAACAAAAGAGAGGTAATGGCTCATGAGGTCTGTCTAGGAGACCTGTCAGCTACTGTGGTTGTCACAAGCCAGGGAGAAAATGCGATACTGTGACAGAGGATAAACAGCACACCATGTATTTATAATGCACTTCTTTTTATTTTAGTTTTAAACCGCTGCTATGCATCTCTGCGGCACCAAAACCTTCCAGAGGCAACAAGCTGTACATCATTGTCACAAATGAGCCGTGGTGCTAAACAGAACCTGTACTTGTTTTGTTCACATTCCAGTTTAATGATGAAGGGAAACTTACATAGTATACGTATATGACAGAAGGCCCACAAGTCAATTATTTAAACACTTGAATTATGCAATCATGTTTTTTTGCCTTTTGTTTTTCAAAGTGTGGGCTACACATTTATGAAACCATTGAAACAATGAAACCACCAATTGTTCGGTTATTGGGCAGCGTTGAAGAGAAGACATTAATAAATAATTGTATGAAACATCCAGATATTAGTGAAATTCGAGGCCGTGCAGCAGGTTAACCCTCATGACGTCCTTCGGGTCACAATGACCCAAATCACAAGCCATTTGTGGCAGATAGAAGGAGCCAAATCTAATTCTACAGCTTACACAGACATAGGATGTGCATGTTTGAAACCTGAGGACAACAGGAGGGTTAAAAGGCACAAAATAAATAACAAATACATAAATAAATAAATAAATACACAGCAATGACAAATGAAAAACACAAAATCATACACAATCAGATGGCGCCCTCTGGTGACATAATTCTATATAATTAAGGACATAATTATTATCGTGTCACATTTTGAGTCTGTCTTTATACCATTATAAAGACAGTATAAAGACCCCGCCCCTCACCTTATCTATCTTGTTGCCCACTAGCATCTTGACCAGGTCGTTTCTGGTGCAGTACGTCTCCAGCTCATTCAGCCAGTTGTCTAGCTTGGTGAAAGTCTCCCGACGTGTAACGTCGTACACTGGCGGGAACAGAAGCACAGGCTATTAGCTTTCAGCAGACACCTACACGAGCAGGCCAAAGAGACTGCAGAACATGTTGCAGAGACAACTCTAGCTGAACACAAGACAAACAATTTGACAACTAAATCAAATCCGAGTAGATCAGTCTGACAGCACTGATGTTTCCTTGAGGCCTTCCTTTTCATGATTATGCCTTGAACCAAAATACACACATATACAAGACTCTTCTATTATTATTATTATTATTATTATTATTATTATTATTATTAGCCAGCGGTTTAAACAATGCAATAACCCAAAGACACTCCAGGGCGCCTGCTGTTACTGCAGGTCATTACAAGTGGCCACAGTCGTGGGCTGCAGAGGATGTCTGCTTTAGCACTAACTGCTTCAACCTGGTTCCTGTGTGTGCGTGTCCATTGGAGGGGCTTGAGCAAAGGGTATAAAGTGACACACACACACACAGAGACAGAGAGAGAACTAGCAAGAGAGAGTCACAGGATGAAAAACCATCACTCTTTGCAGCCAAAGGCCTGACTGTAGTGAATGTAAAGAAGGGGACACACATAGGTTAGAAATGGTGGCCTACCCAGGATGACTCCCTGGGCTCCCCGGTAGTAACTCGGCGTCAGGGTACGGAAGCGTTCCTGGCCCGCCGTGTCCTGCAAAACACAGGCAGTTGCTGGACACTCTGAGGAAGTCTAGTGGCTCCAATAGGAGGAAAACCAGGGCAGACAATGATGAGAGTGACTGGCTCCTCTTTGTTCTCAAGAGCTTGGGAGTAAGTACGCAAAAATGGTGTAGCTCATACGCCATCTACTGGCATTTCAAGTGAACTACAGCGCAGAAGAAAACAGCACAGCTGCACCTGTGTATATTGTTCTCTCTCCAGAGTGTTTGCGTTTGCTCTCTTACCCAGATTGCCAGCTTTGCTTTGTTGCCATCCACAGTGAGGGTCTTCACCTTGAAGTCAACGCCTAGACACAAAACAAACACACACGACACACAGACTGACTGGTCACTCACTCATAAGCTGACAGGATTACCTCATCCTATCCAAGTCTGAGTCTGATGACTCTTACAGGTTTGCCCCACAGCTGCCAAGAATAGTCTGTCATGACGTCAGACTATAATCATCTATGATGAATTGTCAAAACATGCATGCCACACAATGTCCCTGAACTTCCGTTAACCCTGGCTACACAGACATGCAACAGAGCCTAGCCCGTGTCCTGCGTTTAAAATTATGGTTTGACGACGCATTTATATCCACCAGATAGGAACTCTGTGGTTTATTATGCTAATATGAAACCTATACGCCAAGAGACTTGAATTAAAATATAAAATGAATAAACGCCACCTGTGATGTGGTTCATGCTTAAAAACCCTGCTCGGCGCCAGTGAAATACACATTTACATAGAAGTTGTGCTGAATGCTCTATGTGAATGTCCTCACTGTGCACAGATGCATGTGGAAGACACAGGCTATTGATGCTTCAGAAAATAGGAGGCAGCAGGCATGAATAGCTCACAGCAGCTGCATCATCTCACTCACACAGAATAATGTGTGCAAAACTACAGACAGACAGACAGCATAACCTGGCATGGCATACCAAGACCCAAAGTGTACTTGGTGAATATGGTCTTAGCATGCTGCATTGAGGTGTCTGCAGTTGATGCCTCTTACTCGGCGTAGATCTCTGGTTCATTTTGAAGACTACTGGACAACCTTGGACAACTGGTATCGCTTCATCTAACTCTATCACCATTTAGAAACAAACAGCGGACAACATCACTTACCCACTCACATGGACGCCAACTGGTCCACCATACACATAGCTGTGCAAACGCTCAAGCAAACAGGGTTTCCAGACTAATCAACAAAAACTGAGCCGAGAGCAATATTTGGGCGGAGCCACGCTGGCGGATTATTTTTCTTTAAAAACAACATACTGTACAGTAGAGCTGTTAAGCCTGCAAATGTGGCTCCATTTAAGACATTGCTGAGGCAAGGGGCAAATTAAGAAATCTCACTGACCCTCACAAGTACTTTCACCATACCAGCGAGTTAGCTACTCTTTGGCCCCGTTTCTCCCTGACATTAAAATGCATGCAATGCAACTTGACAACCGTGTGACTGTGACATTCCCAAAATGAATTGAGAACTGAATCCAAAAGAAACAACATTGTCACACAACAGGTTTTTGTCCTAAACATGTACATGTTCAATTGGGCACCACATCAACTTTCTCCACTATTAAACATCAAACAAGGTAAAACAGTTAATGAGCTGTGCCGGCAAATGAGATGAAAACGGCCAAAGCCAAAATGTCAAATGTAAACTGAACGGTTTCTCAAATATAGAAACATGGCCTTTAAGTCAAGCAAATAGTCACATGGTTGTGTATGAATGCCATCCATCTCCATCATCAATACAGAGACTTAACAGGGCCTACACTAAATCAGAAGGGACAAGAGTCAGTGAGAGAGGTAATGAAGACATCTGTTTGGCAAAGGTTCCCTGTTGGACAATAAAACCGTAGTGATGTATGCCTACCTGTATAAAATAAAAAAGGGAATCTGTTCATTTGGTTTCAACAAAGGCATCATTGTGAGCTGGAAGCTCTTCACAAAACAGAAAAATCCCATTAGGTAGAATAGGGAAGGGGAAATAAACCCTGACTTCCAAGTCATCAATAGGAACATGAATCTGCTGTACTGAATGTTTTAATGAAGATTACCCACACCAGCAGTAAAAGATACAAGGCCACCAGTAAAAAGAACACGAGTACCCTTGATACATCCAAATCTTAAACATTAGGCTACATATATAAAAAACTAAATCCTGATATCATTTGCAGATCCAGTGGGACCTGAAAGAAACTCATGCCACATGCCAAAACCATGTACTGCTACAGTCACCATTTCACCACAGGAGATGAATTGCCTTGTCTGCTCCAAGCTCTTTTTCACACTCCTTGAAAAGTCTAAAATAAATCACATAGCTGGGTGCCTGTACGGATGTGTGGTTTAGTACAGAACTAGCTCACTGCATTGCCGGGAGCCTGTGCAGTCACTTAGCTTATCCCTTTGCATGATCAGCATACACCTTCATTTTGCTTTTAAATTATATTGTGTAAAACACTGGGCAGTGAGGCTACCTTGGTTGTAGTGGATGAGGTGAATACGGTCTTATTACTTTGTACAAAGCTGCACAGCATCACATCACGACAGTACATGTTGGCCTTTAAGTCCAATATTATATGGGCCTTTGGTAGAGATACCCAAAATGTAAAAAATAAAAAATAAAATAAAAATGACTGTACAACACTCACACTAAACGTTCATAATGTCCGTTACTCACCTATTGTTGCCGATTGCTCAGGATCAAACGTGTCATCTGTGAACCTTAATAGGAGACTGTTGACAAAGAGTTAGGAGGAGATGAGAAAATTAGGGTCAGGTCACATTACATACAGTACAAGCAGCCCAAAAAAAAACACAAAAAACAAAAATAAAAAACACACAGACAGAGGCTTATCTGAGCATGTCTGCAGTCTGATATCAGGTTCCTGTTGGCTATCTTTCCCCAACCCTGCCCTGCTCCAAAGAACTCTCTCTTCCTCCGCTGATCACTTGTTTACCCTTGTACACATTTCCCGCATGCACATAGCATGACATCACTGGCCCAGTGTGGTCAGGAGGACAGGGTTCACTTACTAGCTGTGACTAATCAAATGCAAAGGCCTTAATCACGGCAGTAATTATACGCATAAGGCCACATTTCCCCTTGAGCCAAGCAAGCTGACACAATGCACTCACTTTTCTCATGGTCCACCAGCAACGATGCAAGGGTGCCGAGTGTTCATAGTTTGAAGTCTATACTCATTAGGATGTGTTGTGCCAGAATAGAGGTGTAGTCTGTAGATAATTTAGGAATGTACTGTACAACTAAACATGATTTTTGGTTGTCGTTTTAAATTTCCTACCAGGTAGACATTGTCTAATTTTAAATTAGCCCTCTAATTGCACCCATTTGGTCAAAGAACTATACATTCTCAATCAATAGTTGAACACAGCCATATCTTACATTAGCCATTATTCAGTTTATTAGAAACACACATAGGCCAGTGGGATACATTAATCAGTTAGAAATTCAGGCCATACTCTACACAGGGAACAATAGTCCTTCCATGTCTAAATCACTAAACTGCCCACCAAAACCAAGAGAAAATATGTATGTGTTCAACTGCCTTTTCTTGAACTTTCACCAAACATGTCAAACCAGTCTTCTGTTGAAGAACTGGACAGTATTATGCCCTTGGGCCATGTAGTGCAATCATTCATGTATCAGCTATTGTGCACTTGATAGTCAGCTACACAGTCAGCAATGTGATGGTTCAAGGACCAGGCTGGATATGAAACATTTTTCTTGGAGTCTAAATACCACAGCCATGGACATTGGAGAAACCTCTGAATTAGTATAAGCCTTGTGCTGGCTATGGCACAAACATGGGGCTTACTACAAAACTGATTGGGGGCAGTACTGACATGTAAGCTTGATTATCAAATGTTGGCAAGATCAGTAGGGTACATAGCCCAAGTGATCTATAATCCTAATCTCATTTTGCCACCAATTATTATATCTGCTGTAATGGTAAAGTTTGAACTAAGTGAGGTGCAGTAAATGTGTTTACTTATCTTGACTGGGTTTAACATTTCTTTCATTCAAGTTAAACAGGCATTCCAATTGCCTTTCCCCCAAAGTGATTTTAAGAAACAGTCTTGTCGCAACCACATGGGTTTAAGGGAATGGTCACGACTACAGTAGGCCAACGGTAGCTAACGTGGACAAAGATTACTGTCAAATATGTTGCTGTAGCATGTGTAACGTATCTGGCTGCCTGACGACGGTTAGCAAGCTACCAAGTAGAATACACTGGTCAATTCAAAGTGTATTCAATAGGATGAGACCATTATAACGACATGGTGTTTTAGACTTTACTACATTGACACTAAACATGTCGTATTTGCTATGCTAACAGGGGTGCGCTAGGCAGCCTTAGCTAGCTCTGGTAAATCCAGCCACGACATCACATTCTCGAGGAAAAATTATCTTACCTAGACTTTCCAACACCACTTTCTCCAATTATTAGTATTTTCAGCGTCGTTAGAACGTCGTCCTCCATTTCTTTCAGTCTTGTTCAGACTCTGGATGCAACAATACCCTATGGGCAAAGTGACGCTGTTTCATATATTGTCTGCTGGCAGCTGGCAGCTGATATTTGACAGTTTCTTGCTAACATTCCACACACCATACACATCCGGTGGGACTGTTTCATACTTCCGGCAAATGTTCTATGCACGTATAGTAAGTATATAGTTCTATGATAGTAACCCTTAATTTTTAATACATTGTATGCACTGTAAAACAGTGTTATTTATCAAAAGTGTTCATTACGTACTGGACTGCTGCATAGTACCCTAGTATATTGTAGTATTAATAATTTAATAATTTGTGTCAGGTCCAATGGACTGAGTGAGTGGACTTTTATCATTTACAGGACGTCATCCAACCTATGATTCAAATTCTAAATCCAGAGAACATGATCCTTTATTTTCACATTCCTAGATCAATTACTTTGGTCTGTTGTCAATTCTTTAAGATATCCTTTGCTCTGGCTTAATGATGTCCCATCTCTATCGCTATTGACCAGTAAGGGACTCATAATTCTTTTGAACACAGCATACCAAGTAATGCTTGGACCATATAACTACGACATTCAGATCCACATTTGTACAATATAAATGCTGAACTACAGTAGCCTATAATTTCATACCAAACATTTCCTAACCAATTTCTTTAGCATCACAAAATGATACACACATTTTATTTACTTTATTTAATAAATAAATCCATAAACAGCATTGGAAACAACATGATGCTGAAATAAAAGGCACTTTGAAACAATACTGTATAGTTCTGCATTTCTTCAGAGACATTTGAGTATTTGAAAAAGTCCAGAGGTGATTTGTGTGTTGCATTAAAATTAATGTTCAGGTTTACAGTCTAAAGAACAATCTTCTAAAGACCTACACAAAGCAACGTCATTTATTTGGCTTGCTTGATATCAACACAGAAAAGGACCTGAGCATATAAAAACAGCTGACAATAATATCTTTTCAATCTAGGCATAACATCGTTCAAAATAATGCACTTAATTTGATTGCTCAATATTGATAAATTTTAACTATTAAAACAAGTGGCATACAGTCCCTTTGTGATAGTACTTTAATGATGAAAAAAAACATGCTCATAAACCTTCATTTAATCAATCCATCTATCCTTCACAATTGTCAACTTATAAGAGTGCAATGACATGCGATACACTGAATGCTTATCAATGGCAAAGTTGTACTTTACATGTAATGCTGCTACGTACTGTACCACTGTTTATTCTAAAGACAGCATATATTTGTGTGAGCGTAAATTAATTTCTACATTATTCAGAAAGATTATCCTGCCTGTTGTATAATTTTGTTCTACATATACACACACATCACACACAATGTTCCGTAGCTGACGCATCATATATAGTGTAAAACCTAGATCCAAAACCACAAAACACACCAAGTGCACAGAGAGACAGACATACTGTACAAGTGTAAGACTATAACACAATTTAGAAAGCACAAAAGAGGCAAAAGCATTTTGTGTGTGTGTGTCTGCGCTTGTCTTTATAGCACAATAATAAAACAAAAGGTTTATCTATGCATATACTGTATATCCAATCATTATGTGCACGTGTTGAAAAAAGGTCCTTTGCCCATACCAGACCTGTGGCAGGATAACATTATTATTCATTTCATTGTAAATGTCCAAATATGTAACCACAAGTATATACATGTGCACTGTACAGTACATATAAAACACAATGAATGCATAGAAAGTAAATGTGTTAGTACAAATATGTGGAGTGGCCAACTTTAGCATTATTATAACAAAGCAACAAATCAAATGCCGGAGGATGTGAAACCAATCACCTGTGATGCCTCATGCGTCCAACTACAAACTGCGCTTGACAACAGTGTTCACTGAAAACAGGCAGGCCATCATTTGCCTTCATATTTGGGATTGACCACAGTTGTAACAGCACTCTTGTAGATGGGGTTTTCACCCTGAAAAGAAAAAAGAAATTGTATGCTTAGGTTGATTGCCCATGGTTAAATATGAAATGTTAAGTAAAAAAAAAAAAGAAAAAAAGAACATTAAACACATTTTAAAGTGAGTGTGTAAAATCCCATTCAGCCAATTCTAATAAAATAACACTCCATACACAGTCACATGCTTTTGATACAGTATGTTAAATAACAGGTTACAGTACAATTCCAGATACATTTTCATCAGATAACATACTCACCAGGCAAAATCCAGGTGTTTACCACAACACACTCATGCGGTTTACGTAAACCAAGAAGATTGCTTATTTTTCTGCCGATCAGTTTGTGTATTTACTATGAATTCATTTCATTGCCGCTTTTAAATATTAGTAGAAAAGTGAAATTAAATAATAAAATTAGTGAAAGCAGGAAAGACACACAGAAATCCCAGGATGGGAAATCAAGGGGAAAGGAAAAGAATACAAACTTATAAGGCGCCAGCTTTACGGCCATAGTTTGGGTTCTGGAACATATTGATTGGACTCTTGTATATAGGGTTCTCTTGCTACAGGTAAAGAATGAGGACAGAAAATGAGGACAGATTTGAAAAAAGAGTCAATAGCACAAAGATAACAATTAAAAGATTGCACCGTAATTGGGGGAAAACATGGATAAAGGTACAATAGCAGATGAAAAAGTGGGAAAAGTTAAGAAAATGGAAATTAAGAATGCTACATTTATTTTAGTTTTTATCTTTCATAAAATGTGATATCATTTGTTTTTATGAAAGCCAGCTCAGTTCACGGGCATCGGCAAAGCAGAAATATACCACTAGATGGAGCCAAATCACTATTGATCCAAAATACAAGAACGCTAGCGTGTTTTGGTTCTTGGCAGTTCTGAGGAAGCAAAGGGAAGAGGAGGGCCACAAGCCACACCCGGAAAATGCTGCACTATGCTTGGAGTGCATAACATTCCCAAAAAAGTCCACAGAGGCCTCTGGATTGTTTTCTTTTTTCACTTACTATGCTGAGGATATTCTCTAAGCCATTCAGTTTACTTCTGGAGTCTTTTTTTCTGTAGCTATATGACTAAAATATGAGAAGCAACTCATGATGATATCATCTCAGCACAATCAATTATCTTCACTGGGTCATTTCAGAGTTGTCGAACAAAGTCTGTTTTCCACAAAGATATTTGACAAAGTATGCCAAAAAATGCTAAATATTTCACCAATTATTTAGTCCCTAGTCAGACTCCTGTCAGACACAGTTAGTTCTTATAATTCCAAGAACTCACCGTGTCCCATTTAGCATTCATCTTCTCCTTCTCGAACTTGGCAAACTCTCTTCTGTCATGGATGATCATCAGCAGCTTCCAGATGAGCAGCAGGGCTAAGCCAATCAGAACAATGCCTGCGACCACACCTGCTACGATGGGAATGATGTCAGGGCCGGTAGGGCATTCTGAAACACAGGAGCATTAAAGTATTGACATTAACATATTAATACATTTTTCTAGGTTTACCAAGCCCTGGCCTCTTTATCGGGGTATGCACAAGTTTTCAAATATTAGTTTGAGGCAGTATTTTAGCAATGTAATCACTATTTGGCTATTTCAGAAGTTGGCAGAAATATAAAAATGGAGATAATTGTTTTGAAAGACATTCAGGCAAACACTGACTGTTGCTATGTTTTTAAATAAAAACGAATTGTATGTTATACTATTTTATGGCTTCGCCATCAATGCGATTCAGTGTGCGGGGAGGAGCTTCTGAGGGAGTTTGTTTTGTTTTTCGAAGATAGCAAGTGTTCTCCAGCATGACCCTGAGTTTAACAGGTCATTCTGATGCATTTCTTCATCTGCATTACGTTAATGTCCCTAGCCCCTTACCGAGTTTGTCAACCACGTGGACCTCCTTCTCGGTGTTGTTGACGGCGTAGGTATAGTAGAACCAGCAGTCGTTAGCGTCCCTCTCCTTGCAGTGCATCACGGGATAGGAGGCGTCGTTGGGCTGGGGCAGCTTGTCCCTGTCCTTCACCTTAGTCAGTTTGAAGTGGCTGCATTCCTGCATGCACTTCTCCGCCTTCTCGCCCGTGCCGAATGCACGGCACTGCACGCACTCTCTGTGGGAGGAGAGCATTACAATTAGCGTTAGCGTTAATATGAACATTTGTTGGGTTGTTGCACACATCCACAACCCCTAAGAAATTGTGCGACAAATGTCATAGCTCCAAAACAACATTGTTTTGGTATTCCAGCCACAACCTGACATCGTGACTTAACCCTCATGTTGTCCTGGATCCGGGTTAAACTGACCCGAATTATGATGTGCACTGCTAGCACAATAAGGTGTGGGTTTGAAATACAAGGATTTGAAGGATTAACAGGAGGGTTAAAGGCACAACAAACAAAAAAAATACATAAAGAAATAAATACACACAGCACTGACACTAAATAGAACCACACAATCATACACAGTCAGATGGTGCCAAAAAAAGACAACAGGGGGGTTTCCACTTACTTATGCTCCACACACACCCCAGGACAGGTGGGGCAGGTCTCGCAGGTAGGCCCCTGGAACTTGAGGTCAGTACATTTACAGGCACCGCACTCACAGGTACCCCTGCCGTTGCAGATCTGCTTGTTGTCCGCCAGGCAGGTGCTGGTGTCCAGGGAACAATCGCAGGCACTGCCGGTCCACATGGGCTCACAGTTGCACACTCTGCACTCACAGCGCCCGTGACCTGATCAAAACGTCAAGCAAGGCATGTTACTTCCTGTTAGGGGCAGAACTGAGTGAAAGCTTATTAGTATCAATGTCAACTACTGGATGATCACAGTTGAACTGGTGAGCTGTGTAATCTATCTGTAGGAAAAGATTCATACATTTAAAAGGTATAGTAAATAATTATGGAGAACTCTTGTTGATTTGAACTCAATCAAAACAAAAACACCTCAATGTCTCCCTCAGAAGCTCACCTCCGTGAAGTTGGCACCCCATATGATATCATTCTGAATGTAAGTATTTCTATTCTTTGTGCATCGTTTTGGGCACATTTGTGCACGGAAAATGAAAACGTGTGCTCAAACCGTTTTAGAGAAACTAAACATTAGGTTGTTTGCAATGTGGTGTGACGTCCTCAGCACGCCACCGATGTTAGAATTCTTTACTTATTGCATTCATTTATGCATCATATGCACACAAACAAACATTTGTGCTTCATTATTCTAAGCTTTACTGTGGTTTATTTTATGTAAACAGATGACGTCATAGTCCTCCCGTTTGTCTCACGCTGGAAATAAAGATGGTTAACTCACAAACCAAAATCGAAATACTGTTATTGTCCTTATTCACAGTCACACGGGGTGCCAACTTTCCCGGCGTCCTCCGGAGGCTCACCTCCGCACAGCTTGTTGCC
The DNA here is from genome assembly GCA_027564795.1 of Aphredoderus sayanus. NCBI lineage: Eukaryota > Metazoa > Chordata > Actinopteri > Percopsiformes > Aphredoderidae > Aphredoderus > Aphredoderus sayanus. Next base: position 32,101 of record JAODUG010022715.1, read on the forward strand.
CGAGCGGTCGCAGTTGAAGTTGTCACACTCGCAGTACTGGCCGCTGTACCGCTCCTCTGGGTTTTCCCGCTTCCTGCACTCGCAGGTGCCGCACACGCAGTCCCCGTTGTTGCTGCAGATGTCGGTGCCGTTGTCCCGGCGACAGGTCCTGTCCATGTCCTCGGTGGCGACCTCGTTGCTGCGGCACTCACACTGCCTGCCCACGCGGCCATCGTAACACCTGGAGGCAACGCGGGTGGGTCAGAGGTCAGAGGTCACAGGCTTACAGCGCTTTGCCACAAAAAAAAAAAAACTAAAAAAAAACACTGAATAACATTTTGCTGCCTAATTACTACCAAGTACAATTAAAAAGGAGCAGTAAGCGATTCTGGAGAATGGTTGTCGGTACCTCGACACCCCAAACAAATACACCTCTCAGTCAGTGCTCCCTCAGAAGCGCCACAACCCCCAAACTGGACATGCATTGCCAAGGCTGGTGTTGTGTGGTGCAGTCTGCACTACTTTTACAGAGCCATGGCTGTGTAGAAACACCGGCTCTCAGCGCACACACAGAACACAAAGCTAGCGGACCATGAGGAGATATTAGCAGAATCTGACATTAAGTATTGGATTGGAATCGCTAATCCCATCTTTAAGTCATTTTAGCAGATGCTTTTACCCAAAGCGACTTTACAATTAATACAATTACTAGTATTAAAATGAGCAGATAGGGGTTTAAGTTAGACATCTAGGATGCTTAATGTTAAGCCCACCAGGGGCACAAACCCATGACCATCTGGCTTGGAGTTGAACACTCAGACCGCTATACTACCCTGACCCAAAGATGCACAACTCCACATGATGCCATGACACCAATCATGTATAAGCTGTGAGCTACACACACAAAAATGGACATTGACAAGCAGAGTAAATGTTATTTTCTGTACCATCGCCAAGTGTAGTATAAGACATTGTAATGCACAAAGAATCAAATATGTTATTGACATTCATGTGGTAACATAAAAGGTGTGTATTGTTGCACTGCTAATACAATGCTAAACAAAGAGGGCTTACTTGCAGGCTCCACATTCAAATGTCCCATTGCCGAAATGGCAGAGGTCATTGCTCTTGATGGCTTCCTTGTGACAGTCACACTCGCAGATGAAGTTTAGAGTAATCTCCACCTCCTCTGTGAAGCCCAGAGGCTTGATCTTGATGGTCTCAGACTTACCATCCTTAGGACAGCCCTTAGACGTCACGCTGATGGTAAACATAACCTAGAATATAGTGAAACGGGTCAAGAAACGTCTCAGAAAACCTCGAAAGAACTGTGCTATCACTAGTTCTTAAAGTCTACTGTAAGTTCACCCCTAGTCTACCATACATTATCACTACTACATAAGCAACTCATGTTGAACATCTGAAACATATACCCCTGTAAGCTCGACACTATCAGGAAGTGAGGTAGTAGCTTTCATTGGGTGTTAGCATTGTCACTCACGTCTATGCCGGAGCACACCGCCAGTGCAGTGTTTTATTTTCTCATTTCTTACCATACTCTTTCTTTACTCATTTTTGTTTTATGTTAACCAGTAACCGTAGGCTATAATTAACATATTTACAAGCCCTGCAAACAGCCAGACTCTTCTAAATTAGATTCCCAACAAATTCCTTAATATAACATCCTACTGGGCCACTGAGCTATGTAGTCATCGTACATGTCAATCAAAATACCTCTCCTGTAAAATAGGAGGATCTTGGCGCAGTTAGCCAGCTCAGAAAACACATTTTGGGGTGCAGCTACACTTTATTCAACATCACTGTCTAATCCCTGTTGATTTAGTTTCCACAGGTGGATTAATAGTGGACTGAATTCAATTGAACTTCAAAATAAGATTAAAATATATTAAGTCAAGTTATATATTTTTTATTTAATTCCGACCTGATCTCCAATGGAGATATTTGAGCACTTGCGTCCATTTTCGCCGTCGCTAACTATTCCGTTCTTACAGCGGGAAGTGTATGCTATGGTCACTCCCTCTGGCAGCTTGCTGTTCTCCAGAATGACCTCGGAAGAGAGAGACTGCCAGAAACACAAGAGATAACAATGCGAATGTTATTACATCTTTCAGTGGAATGCCAGCTGGTAGCTCTGTTTGGGTGTGTATAATTTACGAAGGCTTAGTTAAGTGCTTAACAGACATACAGGATTAAATCAAGCGTTTAATGATTAAATCATAAGGTTGATTATTTTTTAATTATGTGTAAATAATATTGGGTTCCTAACCAACTTACATTGTAGGCATCGATAATTAGGTTGATGACATTGCTGGAGTTAGCAGATAGCGTTCCTACAGCAGACTTTGGTATCAGGTTTTTCAGCTCCTGAGGAAAGCAAATGTTTGGGCACATACAGAATGAGTGAAAACCTTATGACGTCTGAAACCTAAACAAGGCACAGCTTGGAAAACATAACCATTTTAGCCTGTTCTACATTTAAACTACATAAATACAAAACAGCACTGAGGCCAAGCCCAAAAATGCACGGTTGTACTGTAACTATTTCAAGCTTTGTGGCAGTCTGAATTTAGATTTAGTGCTGACCTAGGAAGAGAGCAAATTGGATTGTTATTGTTCCGAAGCTTACTAGAGGATATTGTGAGTCAATGTAAAAAGGGGCCTATTATCAAACTATAAATATATAGAATCTGGTGGAAAAACAACAAGGAAGACAGAAATGATCTGGGCTCCATAAATATGTTGCCGGTAACAAGGAGCAGATGCATATACTGTCTGTCCAAAGTCTAAATTCTGGCCTTTTTCCAAACACACATGGACAGAACACACACTGCTGGTATATACTGTATACAGTATATATATATATATATATATATATATAAATAATAGTACCATTCATGGTAGGAAGGGACATAACAAGGAAGCAAATGAAGTAAGAGAACAAGAACAAGATAATTATTAACAGAGTTAGAATGAGAATGGGAGGACTGACTTTATAAACTGGCTGGAACTCTTCTGTGACGGCGAAGATTGTCTGAATATTGTTGTCGCTCAGCTTCTGCACCAGATGCGCGATAGAGGGATAGTCCTTGAACACGAGGAGCCAAGAAACATTGCCATTAACAACCCAGCGTATTTCACACGGTGGAAACATAAACCGGCCAACAGTTTCCCTCCTGCTTACATAGTAGTGGCTCATTGTGTACACGTTGTTCTCCAGGTGACATTTTCCATCGTTGGGCAGCACGATGCCACCAAGCTTGCCATCTCCAGCGAAGTGGAAACCGGCGTCGGTGGAAAACACCAGCAGTCGGGTCACATTTCTCCAGCCGATGTGCTCCTGAAGAATGAAGATGACAGAATTAAACATCAACAGAAATCCAAAATTATCCAAATTATGACAGAACTTAGTGAAGCGTTGCATCCAACTATCCCCACATGTACAGCACTCATAAAATGCCTTTTAAACAACATAATAACACATTGCCGTATAAACCTGTTTATTGCTGCTCTATAGCTGCAAAGGAATGCCATAATTGTGGGAATAATTGTGGGAAGAAGAACACAAACGTGTTAATTTTCCCACGGGTCATTTAATAGCAGCTGCATTTGGCTGCATAACTTACCCCACACACAGCCACTTGCATGATGGCATCAAACCCACCCTCTGGAGAGTCTAGGTTTCCAGAGATGTGCTGCTGGCCCACCAGCGTGTTAAACTGATTGCCGTTGTCGGTCAGCTTCAGGACGTTCTTGTAGCTGAAGGGACTGGTGCAGTTCTGGTCGCCCGTACATGGGTTACGCAACTTGGCTGGCGTGGTGCTGATGTAGGGCATGACCGTCTTCTCCACGAAGGAGCCAAAGCCTTTTGAAAAAGCAACGGAAATAAAACTGCATATTAAAGTTAAAGTGTCTCCATACAACTCTCTGCCACTAGATGTCGTACTAGAGCACCAGCATCTCGAACCAAAACAACTGCTGTGTGGGCCCCAAACACAGACACACACACACACTACACAAACAAAAACACAGGAGCTCAGAAGACAACACACACAGCGGGAGAGCGATGCCATTCAGGATGTAATAACTCCACTATATCTTTAAATAGAAAATAGTTGTATGCTGCTATTTTATACGTTTCCAATTTCATATATATTACATTTTAATGTTTGTTTTTTTAATTAATTCAGCAAAATGTGATCCTCATGCCATATTTTAACATTTATTTTCAGTTGTTACCTAACAATGTGTCAAAGAGCATTTAATTAGAACAATACAAATGTATTACTTCTGGCACTTATCCTGTCTGTCTTTTGTCAACGAGCTATAGGAAGTTAACAATTAAATAAGAATCATGCTAATTAATGATAGAATTGATTTTTGCTCACAATATGTTAGAGGTGCCCAAGACCAACACCAGGGTCTTACCTATCCTGAAGTCGGAGGTGATCTTGGACATCTCCAGCATGAGACTGGTTCCCAGGTTCTTGACGTTCTCCAGATCGTCCTTCATGGAGAAGGACAAGTCCATCAGGTAGTAGAGGTCAATGGGGTAATCCTCTGCCCGTTTGAACTTTAAATCAAAAGACTGGGGCTCACCTAAACACACACAGGTTAAGAAGAGTTTAACTGCTGTTAACCACATCCTAACGGTAACCTCTTCACCATTTAAACTCTCTGCTGCTTTAACCAAGGAATCCCTTGTGTCTATTTCTCACCAGATCGGAGGGTGAGAGTGAGTTTCTGGGGCTGAATCTGAGTGATGTGTTCGGGCTGGAGCTTCTCGCCTCCTTTTCTCCGGTTAGTCACCATTTTGTTCACTAGGACTTTCTGCCCACCGTGCGGGTTCTCGATCATGGACTCCGCACAGCCTCTCTTGATCAGAGACTGCAGCTCATCGCAGCGGGTCGACACGGTCTCTCCCTGTTTCAGGAAGTCCTGGAAAGGTGCGGCGTGAATTAATATTAACATTACACTTGAACCGCCTCATATAATGTCAGTACACATTCTTGAACACAGCAAAACACAACCTTTCTGAACCTGCTACAAACAATCTACTGTATGTTCTTGTTAAATTACCATCAGTCTCCGTACACTTGTTTTGCGTTCCAGCTAACACTGCACCATTTCATTTATATGCCGTAGCTTACTAGTACATACTGGGTCTTTGCACCAGCCACATTTGGCTCCTGCCTGGATACATGCCCCACAGTGCTTGGCATTGGAACCGATGCAGTCATTCCCGTCTGAACAGGAAAACAAAGAGAGAAAGTCTGATGTTTTCAAGGTGCAGCTCAACATATGGGTAATTACGTCATTATTATACAGTAGTCCAGTTTTTCTCGGGTGCATATCATTCAGACTTGTAAAATGATAGTGGAAGTTCAGATCAGTGCAACTGTATATTCTGTGCAGACAGTGAGCTGAATATTGATTAATAACCCGCTCTATGTATGAAGGTTCATGCAGTATAGATCACTTGTAAATCAACAGTGAAATCTTACCTTTTTGAGCACTGCTATAGCAAAATACTCCTAACAATGTTGATATCAAAAACACCTTGAGGTCCATCTGAAAAGAGGAAAATAAAAGAAGATGATGGTTTTAAATAAATGTCTTTTTGTCAACAATAATGTCTCAAGACGCTTGGCAACCTCGTGTACTCGGAATGACAATTTCCTGGACGGAGGATCTGTGAGAATGAGAAATACTCAGATGATGGGTTGCATTTGAAAATGACTTGGATATAACTGAAGGTCATAAACTATCCAGTCGCAGAGGCTTTTCTATTTTTTCTCAGATGCACAGCTAGATCTACAGGCACTCTTAAGATGGTTTATAGCACATCTTACTGTAAATCACTTTACAGGAATAAACATCTCTCCTGTCTACTGATCTGTTGTATCTCTGACGCTTCTGTGGTCAGCAATGTAAACGATAAACCTCCCATATCTGCTGCAAGGGACATGATTTGAATAATAATATGTCAATGGAACCATTTTCCCAAGCCAAAAGGCCAATTAATTGCAACCATACCTGGAACAAAGAAAATCAAAATGCATGTTGACAATAATATTCCTATTGTGAATCCTGAACAGTATGAGATTACCATACTGGGTAAGATAGGTTACCTCTAGCCTCTGTACGGTTAAGCTTTGCACAAATCTAATTGATGTGTGCAGTTTCGGTTCCATTTCCTGGCACAACACAGCTGTAACCAGCTAATGAGATTTACACCTAAATCACAGAGAATCACTACAGTAGCTAATGTAGACCATACAGTCCATTACAGCATGTGGCTTGCATCCAGTCTGGAACATTGGAGAGATTTTTTAGGTGGGGGTGACCACCTAAACTGTGAACTGTGAGCTAAAGGTTTTAATTTATAAGCAACTATGCTTGAGTTATTTTGCGTAATTTGTGTTAATGCTGTAACAATAAAAATGTGATGATGGAATAGGCCTACTGCAATGTTTTTGATGTCATGTACAAAAGAAACAACACTGGTCAACATGCCTACATGATCAATGGTGAAAAACACACGGCATTAGATATTATCTCCCTGTAAAAAAACATAAAGCTGTAAACTGCTCTCCATCTGAAATAAGTGAAATAAACTCGTACCTGGAACGGTCAATGTCCAATACTATCTTATGCACTGTGGACTTTTAGAAGGGAAATTGCCTAAACAGTGCATGTATCCTAAAGTTTTGTAGGGGGTGTCATATTTTTTCGCTTTTCAGAAGCCAAAAAGCAAGAGAGGTAACAGCATAAACACTATGGGTGTAACAATTCTGAATCTGTGACTGAATCCACGTCACAAGCACCGAAAACTTGCTCAACTCTTAATACGTTGCTACTTTATCAAAACTACGTTTTCATTTCATAGTTAATTAACACTAGAACCGCTGAGACTTTCTATAGAGTTGCATCGAAACACAACACAAAGCAAAGTAGGCTATAAGAATGTGTTCTCATTCATGGATTAATTAACCCCGCCACTATCTTGTCAGATTTGCGGGTATTACAGAAATGAGTCTATTTCCTTCCCATTTCTTCTCAAACTAAACAGTGTGAAATAATTGAGATCCCTATGAAACTGTGGGGGGGGGATGTATCCCTCCCCACTCAGCCATCTGCCCCCCAGGACAGTGATCATGCAAAGTAGTCAGAATGGAAGAAACTTCATGAACTGCAGCTCAACATAAAACATACCACTTTGTATACCCTCTCTAGGCCAACGGTTGACACTGGCTATTCATAGTGGTTATATTAACAGACTGCGTTCCCTTACACTGTTGCTAAAGGAGGCTCTGGGGTTCGGTAAGTACAGTGTTGAGTAAAGAATTCCTGACCTGTGTGTGTGTGTGTGTGTGTGTGTGTGTGTGTGTGTGTGTGTGTGTGTGTGTGTGTGCGCGCGTGTGCCCATTTACAGATAAAACAGGGCAGACAGCCGGTCTGCTACCCTCCCCAGATTAGATCTGACTCGCATTCCACTGTTAATGTGTGTACGTGTTCTCTATTTGTTGAGATAAACAAAATCATGTTATAACATCTCTGCCACCAACACAGAGCAATGCTATTGTACAACATGACATGGTCAAGACAATGTGCCAAAAATTTGATAATGCTTTTCTTATTGATAATGCCACTAACATGCTTTGTGAGTATGAAAATAACAGATGCGTTCGAGCATATTTGAGTGTAATATAAAATGGTGCTCACTATTGAGTTAAAAGGCAGGGAAAATATATTTATTCACTTTTTCAACAAAAAAAAAAGATAATCAAAAATAATCAAAGCCACAAACTCAACTATTTCTCCCAAATTCTTCTTTCTGTGCTTTTGATAACCAGGCGAATTCTTAGTTCCGGGGAATCATTCAATTGCAAGCCATGTCTATAAAATACAAGAGGTGTCAAGTAAATAAACAACCACAGTGCCCTGTCTTCCATCCAATAAAGATTTGCAGCTGTATACAGCAATGTGTGGAAACCTAAACAGTTGAGAGACAGAGCAGAGTTGTTAGCACAGACTTGGACAGTAGCTAGCTACTGGCATGTGGTCAGTCTTCACTTATGCATGGAACAGCCAAGCATGATGGCTAGATACCATGTATGGTCATACAGGCCACAGCATAAGACAATAATAAATAGCACAATTTCATTCCATTTAAAAAGGTACAGTCAGCAATTGTAAGCTTTTGTCCATCTCAGCAAATATATCCACAGTCTGCTAGCTTCCCCTTCTGTGTGTGTGCTAAAAGAATTGTTGTCATGGCTGTGTTGTTACTGCACAGCCCTGGCTCTGCCCATGGGAACACAAACAAAGTGGTGCAGACTGCACCTCACAACAATATCATAGCCTTGGCAAATTGTTTCCAATGTGTGGGGTGGAGCTTTTGAGGGAGCACCCTATGCCTCTCGCATTCAGGGCAGGGAGAAGTGTTTTTGTTTTGATTGAGTTCAAATATCAACAAGCGTTCACCAGAATTACTTACTATACCTTTAAGATTCTAGGATTTCATACCATTTGCTTTGCTTCAATGACATTCAGAACATTACACGCCACTTACAAAAACATTCCCAAATAGCATATTTTTGTTTTGTTCTTGGTGCATGTCTTCCTGCCAATGGGAGGGAGAGATCATCCAAATACTTTGGAAGTATTAAGTATTTCTGTGTGTTTTTACATTCAAATATTCTTGAAAGTCACTTCCTTATTATATTTGAGGGAAAGGTATTATCCTGGTGTTCATTGTAATGGCGAGACAATATAGAAAAGACAGACCACATTCAGAATTCTGGATGGAAGTTTATGGGAGAAGTCTGTAACACCAAAAACAACTAAAACATTAACGCATTTAGCCAATCGTGTGGTTGCAATGAGGCAAGCCGACAGTTGCTCATGCTTAAACCTGTGTGGAAAAAAATACTTTTAAAACTATTTGGCAAAATCAGTTTTAAGCATTTTTTTTTAAATCAGATTTGACTTGATCCAGTTTTTATGTCCTGGTAACAACTGAATGTGCAGTTTTTACTCTCTCACCATTCACTTAGATACGATCATCCTAATAACTGCCCAAACAAGTTACCAATATGGCTGCCGAGTGGCCAGATATAAGGACTTTGTTTACTGACCATAGCCACGCTATGGCTCCTTGAGGATCTTCGGGACATGTCTGCAGTGATTAGAGAAAGAGAAAACTCAGTCTAGAATGGGTTTCCTCACTACGTGCTTCTCTTGCCATAAAATGGGGGGAATGGGGAAAAAAAAGACAAAACAGGAAAGGGCAGCCCATAGCTCTTTGCTCAAGGGGAAGGCTTACAACCTTCCAGCGCTCTGTTAAGGCAGCCCTTTAATTCCCTTCCAATCCTCCCCTTTCTGTAATCTTCTAATGCACCCCTTCTCACGATAACATACAAGCTCTCTCTGTGGTATTTCTTTGGTATTTAACTCTCGTCCCCTCCCTCACTGCCGATTATTTCCCCTCCCACTCTCCTTTACCCGCTCCTCCATCGGCGACGCCCACGCAAAAAAAAAACAACCTACTCTGTTCCCTGCTTCGTAGCGCCAGCCCCCCCCCCGCCACGACCCCTATGACATCACATGCCCTTCACGGGCTGCCGCGGGCGGAGCGTGGCCGCGGGCGCAGAGGCGGACAGGCTGTCCTGCAGATCCCGCAAGGAGAATGCCAAACAGTGTCTGTCTCTCTGGCACCCCCCTCCCCCCCATCTGGTGGGCCCTCTCAGAGCAGACAAAAGCGATGAATCAAGCTACCCTCAGAGAGCAGAAGAGAGGGGATCTCTCTCTCTCTCTCTCTCGATGGCCAAAGGCATCCAGGACACTTTCTGACTGAGACGACCGCTGATTGCTTTATAGAATTGCCTGTGGACCCCCCTAATTAACTAATTAACATTACTTACTGGTTTCTGCCTTTTTTCATGGGGCCAGAAACCTATTCATAGGTTGAGGGTAAGGGAAACAACAAACCTATCAATTGACTATATACCCACTTGAAAAATGTAGGTTACATACTTGTTAGCCTATAGTTAAACAAATCGCTAATATTATAATATATCTAACACACACAATGCATTCCGTCAAGAATAATATATCATTACCCATGACCTTGAAATAGCCTACAGTACATTGCTTGTTTCCGAGCAGCCTCAATACAAAACTGTGAGATCGCTGCAGTTTAAAAGCGCTGGTCTAACCTTTTCACAACACAAACCACTTTAGCCACATAGAGTGGCTTCTAGCCAGCAGTCCACTTCTGCATGAGAACGTCTAAAGATACACCTCTGGTGGGCCATTGCCTTGAAAGGAGTTTCGGATTACTGCAGTGCCTTTCCAGACAGCAATAGAAAATCAATAACGCTTTAGCCTTTTTTTCCTGTTTATTCTCCATGTCTAAAATGCATAATAAATAGAGCTCCCCTCTCGTCTGGGCTTGTCTGCCTCACTCTTTGTGTGTGTGTTCTTCGGAGACAATAGGGTTAAAGCCAGGGCCCAAACCTCTGGACAGAGGCCAGCTCCACATCACTATTATAGGTTCCATCTCTGTGTTGCAAATAGCTGCTTGCCGACAGGTTATTTTGGACTGACTCTCTCCACCTGGTATGTGCACTCACTCTGTACACCACGGGACTGTTAGGGGAGGGGGGCAACAATAATATCTGACAAGCAGTCAATGTGATTAATAAAATAAATAAATCATTTTATTATATTCTACTTCATGTAATAGGTCTAATGTATAGCTGGAAGGCTCAAATCAAAAAGATGTATTCCAGTTATCACGGATAAGTAAGACATAAGTAAAGCACGCAAGGGACTGGAGAAACACAAGGGCGTAAATACACAGGCGATGATGAGACATGATTAACCCAACACACAGGTGGAACTAACGAAACTGGGAAACACAGGTAGGTACAATGAACAGGCTTGGAATACAAGGGAAACACTGATTATGACAGGACTAACAGACATCAATTATAAGACAGGGAACAAATCCTGAAAGTCTGCTTTAAGTGTAGGCACAATCAGGTGAGTAATGCCGTTACAACAGCCTAGTAAACCTTTGTTGATACAATAAATATATCTATTTATCTCAAAAATAAAGATATTTGAAGTTAGGGTTATCTGAGCTTCATCTGTTCCAACAGAGGTTGTCCTTCAAGGATTAAAGAGTATGGAAGCCTAACTGGGACAGCATGAGGCAAGGGCTCAATCTACAGTATGGTGCTGCTGTCTGCTGCTGTCCTGTACATTATCCCAGCATCCTTGAGTGTGCTGAGTCAACCCTTTCCGCTGGGCCAGCACAGGAAGCTCAACCTGCTCACACAGGAAGACTATATCATGATTTCTGGCAACCAGCCAAATCTGGCCCAGAGAGAGAGAGAGAGAGAGAGAGAGAGAGAGAGAGAGAGAGAGAGAGAGAGAGAGAGAGAGAGAGAGAGAGAGATGAACAGAACTGTATTGTTTTGGTTCAATCAAGCATTACTAATGTATAGACCTAAAGCAGGCCATCCCTGTACTCTAAACTCTATTTAAAACCAAACAAGCAGTTTCATTTTGCTATCGCAATGAGAGGCCTTACACTTCAAGTTATCCAAAGGCTATCACAGAAGGCTATTCATTATCTGAGGCCATGTAGAAAAGTCGGCACAGCACTGTCTGTGAGAGAGCGGGTAGAATTATTATCAGCAGATTGCAGCTCGTCACATAAAATATTTAGGCCGAGAAAATAGTTGATCAACATGCTGTGGTGGTGGACGTCCCTGGGGCCCAGTATGGTCCCACGGTCTGTCTATTTGAGGAAGGACCTGCTGTTACTGAGACACAGACTACTGCATCGCACATGTCCGTCTTAACAATAGGCCTCCATTTCCCCTAGATCAGTGAAGTGCTAACGTATCTGTAGTTGTGCAGCACTGCATGTGGTTAAACGTGAAATAAAGCTTAATTTCTAAACTCACTGATGACACTACAAAACCGGCATTCATGCATGCATGTAAAGTGGTTTGATTTTACAATGTGTATAATAATTTATGTACAGCAGTCTACAATTGTAATGTCTATTTTAGGCTTAGTTGTAATACAAGCATTATAATGTAATCTCACACTTGTGCTTCAAGCCATTACTTAGCATGACAATACACACCCAAAGAAACACCCGCAAATGGAAACCACATGACTGTCACAGACTACAGTTTATCTGTTTTCTCCATACTCTGGCAGTTATGGCAGTTTTATCTTAATCCGAGTTTAACTTTGATACATTTACCTTACATATTTCTGCCAAATAACTGGCATGTTACTGACCCTCAGATGTCTTTCCTTAGGTTATGGTGCTCAACACTTGAATTAGAGGGTCTAGTTCTGTTACCGCAGGAGTGTGAGCAATCTACAGACTTTAAGCAAGCCTCAGACGTGTATTTCCTCTTTGGAACAGTAGGAGAATAAACTTTTATGTCTTAACCCTCGTAATGTACTCCGGGTCAGAATGACCCAAATCACTAGCTTTTTTGGCAGATAGAAGGCGCTAAACCTAATTTTACAGCTCACACACACATATTATGTGCACTGCTGGCACAACAAGGTGTGTGTTTGAAACCCGAGGACAACAGGAGGGTTAAAAG
>JAODUG010022716.1:0-20952 GCA_027564795.1 Aphredoderus sayanus
TTGCTTGGCTTCCTGAAATAACCCTCGAAGAATCATAAGGCTAAAAACCTCTCACAAAATGGGGAGCTATTTTTAAATCAATATGACAGATAAATGATTGTTAATTAAAAAAGATAAGACAGGAGAGAAATTTAAGGAAAGAAGATGGAGGCAGTACTGTACATTGTGAATGAATTACGAGCTCAAATCTGGGTGCTCAGAACACGTTTATTGTGATTTCACATATTGAACCGACATGGAAGATATGGGTGCTGAAAACGTTAAACAGATAACCAATAAAGTTTCCGTTGATTCCCTTTACCTGCTATTAAGTGGGAGGCAGAATAAGCAAACGTTTCTTTTGTTTTCTTTCAGTTCTGGAAGCCCAAATCCAGCTGAGTGTTGTTAGCTGATGTATAGCTAGCTAAAACAATATAGATCTATGGCTAAAGCGCATTCAGTGGACATTTAAATAATTGTATACAGTTTCCAACTAGATCCCCCCCCCCTCCCCCCATAACTTATAACTTTTTTAAATGATCTTAGTAATTAATTAAAAAGAAATTTCTAGAAATAAAAAACTTGATTCAAACATTGTTCACTTGTCCCAAATCATCTTTTGCTTTAACTGTCTCTCTGTCCTTGATGTAGGATTGTAACAGAACCATTTAAAAAATGCATTTCTTTCCCTTTTTATATTGCAATGCCCAGATGACAAAATGGAAATGAAAGCAATATCTGTTCCATTCAGCATGAACAGCCCAATAAAACCTAAATTCTTTCAGTTCATATAATAGCAGCAAGAGCACTTAAAGCAAATATGCAAGGAATGTACTGTAGTAGAACAATATTACTGTAAATACTAAGCAGTACTTTAGAACAAGTAATTCAGCCATTTAACTTTACAAACAGTGTTATTGCACTGCAGCGTCAATTAAATATGTTAATAGTCTGTGAAACAGTTTGCAGCAATACTGACACTATAGAATAGATGCAGCGGTGCCAATATTAATGGTACAGACACTGATCCATGCAGGCATAATTAGCTTGTTCTCTGTATAATGCTTTAACCTCATCTCACATGGTTTCAACATTAAGATGTAAAGTTTTTGTCTTTTTGGTGTAAACATAAATCAGTTGACCTTTTCAAATGGTCAAGATTGTGGCTGGTGTGTAGATCCAAGAATTATGGCTAGAGAACTGACATACATGTTTCTCAGTGGTGTAAGGTAGGTTTCAAAGCGCACCTGTAAACCAGAGCATCCCCTCCGCCACAGCTTGCTTTCCTGCCCTCCTTGAAATTCCTCCAACCCCGTCCGCACTTTTCTAACTGTTTTCCAAAAAAGCAAGTCAGTTAGAAGTAACAAATCAGGTTGACATTTGTGTTTTGGGGGCGCTATATGAACAGTTGAACAAAATGTCAGATTTTCCCTTCAAAAGTGATCAATAAACCCAACAAACAAACAAGAATGAATGGATCTTCAATCTCTGCAGAAGCCTGAAAATGACCCATTCATTTGAATGAGGTGTGTTGGAGCAGGGAGACATCTACAACATGCAAGGCAGGGGGCCTCAGGCGGGACTGGGAGATGCTGTTACCTTACCGGATGGAGTGGGTAGTGTGATTTAGAGGTGGGAAGATTGGTTGCTAAAAGCCAAGACACAAATTTCACCACGCACGTGTTTACATGCAATATATGAATTTTAAGTTGAACTAATCGACATTGAGAAGGAGTTAACACCACTAGTAATCAGCATCCATCGATCCATCCATCTTCAACTGCTTATCCGAGGTCGGGTCGCAGGGGCAGCAGGGAACCCCAAACTTCCCTTTCCCTAGGCCAGCTCTTGGCCAGCTCTGACTGGGATCCCGAGGCGTTCCCAGGCCAGTGTGGAGATATAATATCTCCACCTTGTCCTGGGTCTTCCCCGAGGTCTCTTCCCAGTTGGACGTGCCTGGAACACCTCCCTAGGGAGGCGCCCAGGGGGCATCCTTAACAGATGCTCAAACCACCTCAACTGGCTCCTTTCAACGTGAAGGAGCAGCAGCTATACTCTACTTTTAATGCCATACATTTTTTATCATATGCTATTATGGAAAAACAAAATGTATGTCCTGAAATCCACGGTATCCATATTGATCATCTGGCCAGGCCAGGTCAGATTTGTATTAAGTATACTGATCCAGATAAGCGCCAGAATCGCCCCCGAGTCCTGGTCCCGCATGACAGTCATAAGTGACAGCTGAGCTCTGACTACATCCCTACATCACTGACTCTGACCCTCATTTTCTGGCTTCAGCTGAATGAATGCACTCTGGAGCCCTGTGTGTCTCAGCCTGTATTTAAGTCTTATTTATTTAATACCTCTACCTTCTCCCAAAGAGTCAATTGCCGGCTTTTATTTACATGTATTTTGATGCTGCCTACCCTAGACCTCACCGCATGTCACTGCCACTAAACCCACCCTCCCCCCTCATTAAAAAATAAATAATTGAATGCATTGTGATATCTGCTCTGTTCAGTCAAATAACCCTTATTTCAGTCTGTAAAGCCTGTTGCCCACTGCATGCAGAGCTGATGTGAAGCTGGAGCGCAAGCGTTTTCCGGGTTCTCTTTCCGCCATGCTGTTCCCACTGCTTGCTGCTGTCCACTGCACTCTATTTAACAGCTATGCTATGAGGTCTATATGCTTCCTAACTTGCTTTCACTTTGGTTGCTTCTAATACTGGACATTTAGGAAGTAATGCTATTGTTGTACTATTATTTTTACTAACATAAGAAAACTGTGCTCATGGTTACCATGGCTAACCTTAACAATGTTAAGCCAAAGTCTGACTGTTCTATCACTGCTTGGATTGCCCTGGTTTTACAGAGCTCTTACCAAACTTGTCAGATTTATTTGAATCATCGTGACCTCTTGACTTTTTAACTAATCACTGCAGGCCACTTTAAGTGACAGGTCTGGGAGCACAGAAATCAGATTTTTCTTATCAGATATTTGAAACCAGACAAGGATGCACAATGTACACAGGCAGTACAGAAAATTGGATTATGGTAAATTGAAATAAAACAAAATTCTAGAAAGATCATGCAGCCACAAGTGGCTACTTTCTTTTGAAATTACAAATGTTTACACTGAACAACATTCCCCAACTACTAATATTACTATATACTAATTGCCATAGCTATAATGCTAGTTGGTTTTCTCTATTTTCATGATGCAGTGTTCACACGGCTTAAAGAGCAGTGATTGTTCAAAAACCTGAATCCCTTATCTGCTGTAGGCAGAAAGTAATTATTAAATACTCCAGCTGAATGAATTTGCAACCCTATGTAATTTACCTCTTATTTTATCCAACCAGGTTATAATAACCAATCTTTAAAAGAAGCAAATCTCCATACACACAGCTATTTTATTAACTTTAAATTGAATTCCCCCCTGTTCACTTTGTTTAGATGAAAACAATCACATATTTACTATTAATGACTACAAAGCAGCCTCATCTTTATTTTACGCACAAATCTTTGGAATTGGAGGAACCCTCTGCTCAGTACTAACTCTGACCTCAGTGGCATGTTTATTATTAAGGAGGTTGTGAGTCTGTGACCCCACGTAACGGCCGCCAGTCATGAATACTTTATTGAGAGCATTGAAGGCTGAGTGAGAGAGAGAGGACATGGAAAAAATAGACTAACAAGGTTAAACAGCGCAAGAGAGACCTGGTCCTAATTGTGTGCACAGGTGGTCGAGTGTTCAGTTAACCGCTTGGGGTGCCAGCATTTAAAATCACCACTCAGATATTCATGTGCATTGCATCACTGAAAGTCAGTGAATAAGCATTGCATCAGCCGCATAAATGTTTGCATATACTGTATAACCTAACAAGCGTAAATGTGCAATCGATTGCAGTACATTTATTATGCTATTCTGTGTTATGCCAGCAGTTAAATGATTAGTTAACATTTATTTGGAAAGAGAAGATTATGAATTGTGGTATGGTCAAACCCAATATAGAATGAATTGTTTGCATGTCATATCCGAAGTTTATTTTAACATTTCACTATGGTAGATCACAATACCTTACATATAGGCCTAAAAGTACAACGTTGATGTCTTCAAAAGCTCTGAAAACACATCAATTCCCTTGACAATTAAGCACTCATGAAATTATTGGCTGATCACAAGGAATGCAAGCATACCGAGTCAGAACTGAACCTCACTGGCCTGCCATATGCTGGACAGATGATGATTAGCCCTGAATGGTGAGTGTGGTGACCTATGAAATTGCTCTGAGGGTTTGATTCATATTATGATGAGTTAAGAAGGCTAACAACTGTAGCTAAGAGCTATGCCTGGCGCCACACAGAGAGAGAGAGGTCTGAGGTTTTCCTACGTTGTCTCCAGACATCTGTTAGATGGAAATGGGGCATGTTACCATGATTTAATATGCCAAATAATGATGAATGTGCCTTGCAGAATCAGAATGATTTAAATTGGCTTGTGCTGTATTCACTCGCAAGTACAAGAGCACACTGTCAAGAAGTTGTAGAGTTCGGCTCGCTTTAAAATTGGATGAGCCTCCATGACAAACCAGAACAATGATACTAAAAGTTCAAATGAATGCTTGTTGTATCTCCAGTGTAAGTAGTTGGCTTTTATAGATTGGTGCTGATTGGTTGAAAGTGGTCCAATCACCTGCTAATGATTTGTTTGACACACAATAGTGAGCCTGTGGCTTGCAAATGTTTTTAATTAAAAGCTCCCATACTGATATGGTAATCAGAGCAAATAATAGAGGCATCAGTTTTAACTAGGCTATATGCTTCTTCAGCAAGGAGATATTTGTGATGTCTTCTTCTGACTCACTCATCCCAAAAAACATTCATCTTGCTATAATCAACAGCCACAGTTGAGCAGGTTTTCTCAAGTTCCACAGTGGAATGACAAGCTAGCTACAGGTCAGAAAACATTTGAAAGAGTTGAAAATATGTTATATCTGGGTGAGAATTCCGCTCCTCTTTCATGGATAAAATGAGGTGGGTTTCTGCACAGGTACTGTGCAGAAGAACACAGTACCTGCCAGGGCACTGTAGTCTTCTTCCCTGGAATGTACATTGTCGGCCTCAGAACACTGCAAAGAGCCAGGGAAGCTCATGCCTACTTTGATTTGAGGATGCTGGAGTAATTTACTGATATGGGAGAGTTACAATTATTAAAGCGTCATGTGTAATCAAAACACAAAAAATGACTTAATTACTGCTAACTGCCTTGCTTTGTTTGAAAACTGAATGTGCAGGGTTGGAGGGAATTTCAGGGAGTGAACTGTGGCTGAACATATGCTCTAGGGTAGCAGTCATGCCATGAATTTTCATGTGAAGGATGAGTTTGAAACCTTTTGTTTGAAACCAAAACAGCTGTGTTTCTCGTAGAGCTGCAAAATAATATCTGACTGCTTGTTTAAGGATGATGAAAACTGTATACAGTCGGTTGGCCTAAAGGTACCACATTTCATATTTATCTCATCGTATATTTTTGCAATTTAAACATTTCTACTTATTTAGCTTTTCATTTGTTTGTTTTACTTAAATTCATTATTCTATTTACACAGGCAGAAAAATAATCTCTCCTATACAGCCATTCGTGTTATGGGTGCCTTATTGAACTTCATTAAGCTCCTTAAATCCAACACATTTTTAGATGGAAAAGAGAGTCAATGCATGTTACATTAGGTCTGTTTTGGTCACAATATGGCTTTATGGCCCAAGCATAGCGGTTCCACTTGAATAAAGGTTTCGACTGGGGGCGAAAATGTGGACATGCAGAATATGATAAATCAAGCTTCATTATGCATTATTTGAAATGTTTAAAATCACAATGCATATTTTATTCTGATGGTACTTTAGGTGCCAAGATTTTCATTGCGACTAATGTGAACTCACAGATGTATAGGGAGACGTTACACAATATAACATTGTTGGCCTTATTTTAACAGGCAGGGTAATCCCTGTTCATGTCCCTCCTTCAGCCCTATCACTTTCTCTCCATCCATCCCATTAGATCTTTCAGTCATTCATTATTCACCCATTTTCATGCATGATGGAATATATGTGGAATAGCTTTTTTACTATAATTTTCTGTGATTCATTGTTGTGTGCATACTATCCATCCTTTGAGGCTTGTGATGTCAAAAATGCATTTTTGAATGTATTGATGTATGTGCTAATTAGAAAGCATTAACTTTAGTATCACAACAAAACAGCCATTACTACAGTTTTTTTCTCAATTGCTTTTACACATCTGAAATATTTCTGAAACATTACTTGTACACATTCTTAGATTTAACTTTAAAATTCTTGCTTTAATGTAATGTTTATTCATAGTGAAATAGTTCCATTCATGCATTATCACTGCCACCAAAATGGAATGTCCCTTTATCATTTCCCAAACCTCAATGCGATAACTGATGTAGTGATCCTACATACGAATTTTGGGTTTTTGGGAAATGTTGGAAAAGTTTATGAAAATTACTATTTTTCATAATTCATCTTTAATCATTCATATGGATAAAGGTGGGGCACCACTAACAATTCAACATCCCTGATCAGACACTAGATGTTTAGTTACCTTTATGATTAATACATTAATAATATTTCCAAATATGATTGTTATCAAAATCAATCATAAATCTAAATTTATGAATTCTTTACGATAAAAGGGACCCGAGTTTCTGTTACACATAAGCAATAGTAAACACTGCTTATTATAAAATCATAGATTTATTAAAGCATTCAAAAGTGATTATGTGGCATGCATAATACAGTAAATTGTTATACCTTGTATAAATGGTGCATAATAATGATTATACCCGAACTAAACACATATAAAACTGTACAACAACTTTACGTGAGACCCTTAGCTTAGCTTAGCTTAGTTAGCTCCTTCTAGCCTAGCCTATGTTATGCTAGCTCCTAGCCTATGTTAGCTTCAGCCGTGTGGCTGTTCCTATTGGGGCAGAGAGATATAGGGAATGAAAGGAGAGGAGATTACACTGGCCATTGGCATATACTCATCACTTTCATTTCCTGTTGGGCGTCCTGGCAGTGACGTGCTGTTAAGGGCGTTTCTTTGGCTCCTTGATGAGCAGAGGGCGTCTGTTGAGTTGAGGCTTGGCAAGGCAAAGTTGCCTGTGTCGATGGGGCGTTTCCTCGGTTTGGTCAGATGTTGACTCACCCTTGTAAGGGACATAGGTCTGCCATCTGGTGGTGAAGACAGAGATTGCAGTTTTCCTCTTGCGAGGCTGCTTCGTTGAGCAGACCGGTGTGGGATTTTCTGTCGTTGGTTCTTTTTGATGACTCTGAAACGTGGTCTTTCAGATTCTGGTACTGAGTTAACCGAGAATCGTGTTTTAGCGTTTGTGGAGGCTCAATGTCTGTCGCGCTGACTTCAGTCAGCTGGAGAGTTAATCGTGGGGACTCAAAGTCTTTGCTTGACGTCAGCGAATGTCTCGTCCGCCTAACACGATACTGCCACGAATTGTAATTAACAATTAAACGGCGAACTTAAAGAGTTATAACTATCAAAGCTATTACTGATATAATAAAAATAAAGAAGAGGTCCTATGGTAGAATTACCAAGTTCAATTTGTCGTGGCCTTTCTGGCCACGAGACAAAAGGCTTAGGGTAACAACCCCAAAGTCGTTACATGGTTCCAAAAGTACCAAGCAGTGACACTTCCATAAGTTTGCAGTTGAGGAGCAAGAAGAGAACAGGAAAGGGTTTTATACTCGACCTAGAATCCCACCTCCAGGCGTCTTGGAGTGTGAAACTCTTATTTGGCTCTGGTATAACTTGAATACAATTCTGGATTTAAACCATCTTTACGATATTCAAACGCTCCAGAAAACGTCATAAAAACAATCAGTTAAAAATGCATTAGTTTGATATCAGACATAGCATGTGAAGGTTATTGTATGGTATCAAAACCTTAATTATTAGTAATTATATATTTAATAGGCATATACAAACATACTTATGTACTAGATAAAATTACTATTCCAACGTGTTTGTGCCTTTAAGAAAAACGTAATATTCACATTTAAAACTTGTAAAGCTTTAGTTTAGAGTTTAGTTGGAGACAAACAGCACATTCCATTCGAGGGTGCTGGCAGGGGAGAATGATGTAATAAATTATGTCATTTTAACAACATGGATAAACATAGTTTAGAAAATAGAAAAAGTATTACTTTGGTTCCATTATTCTTTGCAATTGGTACACACATAGTTAAATATTACCATAAAACCATAGTATACAATTGGTTATTAGTGTAAATACACATTAATGTCTTTATTAAGGTGAAAGAAGAGAAGTGTGTCTCTCTTTTCCTGTGGACCAGGGTTTGTTAATCTTGGTTGGGGGGACTGGCATAAAACGATGACTCTGTGTGTGTGTATGGAGAAGAGGAGAACAGCCTCTTCAATACAAAAATGTATCAGTTAAAATGAAATTGTTTAATATGCGGAACCCAGGATTCACTACACTGATAATATCAGTGTGCCCTAGAGTGAGTATATCCTTATGGTATGAAATGTATAAATAGAATAGTCAAATTACAGATTTCTTTTAGAAAAGATGAAGTATTTAAATGAGAAACTGTAAATTCAACAGAAAAACACTGTTCTCACTGGTCATGAAATTTCTAGAAATTCTCTACATTTATTTAAGTAAATTAAGTAAATAATTAATTTTCTGTGCAGTTTCTGTGTGTGACGGATTATGATGGTTCTTCAAATCTTTAAAGTTATACTGTTACACATTGAATAAGGATATACAGCAAATGGATGTGACAGTAATACTCAACAGAATAAGCCTATGAACAAATATAGATTTCTATTCGGTCTTGCAAGGCTTGCACAAAACATTTTGTGTGAAAGCAATGAGAAATGCTTATGTTGTGAGAAAATGTAGATAATGGTCATGTTTCACAAACTGGAGAACTTTTGCAATAATTTCATGAATTTGCCTAAATTGAGGCAATTGAGGAAACAAATATTTATTAAAGGCAGCTGTATTGATTGCATTTGTGGAAAATGAGTCCATCCTTTCTCTCTGAACAGTACTTATTCTAAACTGAAAGAAAAACTAGTCAGTAAAGAAATCCTGAGGGATGGTTATTTTTCTGTATAGGTGCTGCCAGTTTAGGGGATGGGGGGCAACTGATAAGATAGGGAACTAGTTGAATGTGCATTATATTCTCCCATATCACAGTCCCAGATCTGAAAACCGGTTGCGATCCACATCTTTTATAGTGTTATATGTGTGAATGCACAACAGGTCTTTTGTTCACACCGCAGCGTGAAGCATACACTGTACACAGTGTCTCTCTCTTCCCATTCTTTCCTGTTCTTGCCCTTAATCCTCTCTTCCATGTGCCCTCTCTTTTCATTCTCTGGCCCTGTTTTGCTAATCACCTTCTGGAAAGTGACCAAAAACTCAGTTAGCTAGAAGAGGTGCGGCCCGGATCGAACCGAATACAGTAAACAAATGTATCCTGAAGCACCTTAGTGCTCATATAATCTACATCTATTGATTTATTCTGTTTCTAAAGGCAGAAATAAATCAAAATTGACATGCGGTGGGACCTTTACACTGTATTTAAAAGTTTTTTCATTTTGCAAATAAGCCATATTCCCAAAATATGTATTTGATTTGAACCTCTTTACGTTGTAAAACAAATTCCAACACTGAAACGCTATGCGCTTCCAAACAGTATTTATGTTGAACTGTGTATGCGTCTTTGTTTGTTTTGTGTGTGTTACTCACTTGACTGTGTCCTCCCATACACACCAGTGTTTTTGGTCCAGCTCATGCATGTCCAATCTGAACCTTGTCAAGCAGTACTCCTCAATGGCGTATTCATATTGGGGTCCACAGCTCAGCAATGACACACACTGGGACACTGCTGCTGGAGGTATTTGGGGGTATTAGGAGGGAAGGGGGGGGAGGGGGGAAATGAAAAGTAGTGAGGAAAAGACCTGATTATACAAGCTCATAAAAAAGTATTTGAATTCAAGCCTTTGTTGGCTTTTCAGAAAGACAGTAGCCTGACCTTTAGTTTTAGTTTTTAACAGATACAATTTTTTTCATGGGCTTTCAGGCATGCGATATACAATGTATGTTGTTTTGGGTGGGTTCCTGAGCAAACTATTTTATGCGTGTCTTTTCATGTCTGTAATGAAGCAGGGAGAAAAGACCCTTGTAAAAGGCCACAGAACCAGTCAGCTGCTAGCATCATCATTACCTCGGAGGAGTGCGGAGTCACAGTATAAAAGAACACATCTTACGTGCTGTCACCTTGTGTCGACCCTTATATTTCACCCTGCATGGCTAGCATAACAGACACATGCACAGACACAAGGCACACGCAATAGAGATATATACAGTATATACGCAGCCACACAAAGATGTTCATGGTAAGTACCTTTAAAGCAGAACCAATTCACATATACTGTAATCTGCAATGCACGCATTAAGGTGTGTGATGGCAATTCTGAAAAATCACACACCTTAATGATCTTGTTTTTTCAATGTATTATTTCTATATACAGAAAGACCAGTCCAGCAATGGAGTCCTCCCTCAGACTCACACACGCTGACTGAGTGAAGACAATGAGGTGATCCTGTCTCATATAATGTCTTCAATCCTTTGATCTCATGTCCATTTTATGACCTGGTTGTAAAAGGGAAATCAATAGGGTCAACCCTTATCCTAAGCAAAAGACCAGGCCTTCAGATAGTCACAGATAACAAACCGTTCAACTTTACTTAGTTAGAGATTGTGAGGCTATCAATGATTACTTTGAAAATTTCCATTACAGGTGTTTTAGACAAAGCACGGCATGGAGCATGGAGAGCTGGAAACTATTAGCTTCCCTATAATTACCTCTGACTACAATGGTGCTAAAGCGGGATTATTATTTTGTTCTCAAGCCTGTCAGACAAAGCCTCATGTGCGCACGTCCTTCATTACTCGTCCTTCTTCCAGTTATTGTTTTTGTACCTGGTGTTGTCACCTCGACTCGCTCAACAGCTCTCTGTTCTCTGTACACTTAATCTTCTATTATGCTCTCTCCATCTAAACACTGGATCATTTGTCTTCTCGCTCATATTTGTTTTTCACCATCTCTCTTTCAAAGAAGTTACATTTGTTAAAGTTAAAATGCTATCTTGGAGTTCCTGCTTATTTATAGCTGTCACCTGTTCTTAGGAAGACAGACAAAAAACATGATTCACGTCCTGGGTACAGTTGTGTGAGATTTTTACTGGTTCTCTTGTTGTGATTCAAGCTCCAGTCTCCTTTTTTACTAATATGTTGCTTTAAATGGTGAATATCTCATTTACAAATGTAAGCCAAAAGGACAGCACAGGAGACTGTTTTGAAACAACATGTTTACATTTTTTGCTTCAGATAAATGCTTTCATGAATGTGAATGAACTAGTTTTAATCTTCACAGCACTGATTTAAGACTTGCTTCAAAGGTTAAGTCTAAACTTACCAATGTGCCAAAATGAAATAAGTTGCACTTTAATTGCAACACCATAGGGATTGTTTATTCTATGTACCTGGTCAAGTGCTCGTTTGTACCCTTTTGCTTCATAATTAAGCAAAAGCTTCTGATAGTTTGTTTCCCAAAGTTATCACTTCCTGCCATAAGCAATAGGATCCATTTGGTATTACTTGACTTCTGACCAATCAGAATTGTCCTCATCCTCTTTCAACCAATTCTTTCTCTGATTCAAAACACCACAACCTTCAATCAACCTTATCTGGCTGCTTGAAGGGACAAAACACATTCTGTTTGAGGTTAGGCTGAATGCAAACCGTTATCATGCAAAACCACATGTACTGTAGTTTTAGACAATTAACCTCCTAATTAGTTCACTGATATCTTCCCTCAGCAACTGAGAATGTATCTCTTCAAGTCAAATCCATTGCACACACAATTACTGTAGGTCATAGAATACTTTATCATTAATGGAGGATCTTTCCTTGGCTTACTGGCCAATTTTTATATTGGAATAATGAAATAATATTCACAAAGTGAATTCACATTTTTCACCTCTGTCAGGTTCTTGGTTATTGTTTATGCTTCCTGGTCGTATTGGTGTTGGTGTGTGTATACGGTGTGTAATCTATAATAACCACAACCACGTAAACTATATTTATAGTAGCAGTTATGTTTAAATTAGTATTTTGTCTTTAACATGACATTTTATGAGGCTAGTAGTAAGCTTTTTATCACTCGGCTAAAAAAAGCTTTAGTGCAGGACATTGGAGGCCATTAGTTACGCCAGACATAATGCCGATTATACTTGTGCTTTTTAAGCACAAATCATTTATGAGCGTCTGTGAATGTGCATGCATCCCTCCCTTTTCCTACTAGGACTACAAATAAGAATTTGTTCCTCATCCACTCCTCTGGTTAAACAGTGTTGACGTGGAGGCGGTGGACAGTGTAGTTTAAAGCACTGTACCTTTATATGTGTATGTGTGTTATGTGAGCGGAGCGTTGCGCATGCTGGAAAACCTTTGACCAGTCACACTCCACTCAGTCTCTCCGTAGGAAGCCTTCCCATAGTGCACTGCTCTCCGTGTAGAAGCCGACCCTGCCTGCAGCTAGCTTCAGGCGTGTGTGTGTGTGTGTGTGTGTGTGTGTGTATGTGCGCGTGCATGCGTGCGTGTGTGTGTGTGCGTGCGTGCACCAGGGGAGCTACACTCTGTTTCCCTCTCACTCCTACTCCTTTCTCTTCAACTCTGTTTCTCCCACTCTAACTTCCTCTGCCAGGCTGGCCTTCAGATTGCTTCAAAGACAATATTTGCATATTCAAACTTCATTAAAATAGAAACGAGGCACGCGCACACATACGCCTACACGGAACACACACACACATATACAAATACATGGTATTACACTGAAATGCACATGCAAAATGTTTCCTGTAGATGACAACGACAATATTAATATTACAGATACTGTATATATATCTGGCTGTCCATCTATCAATGTAGAAATACATGTTGTTAGATCTCTTGAAACATGAGAATAAGGGAAACTGACAAAGCCTCACAACTCTGACTGTGGGATTTGATTCAAATATAATTTTACTTTCATTAAATACCTTAATGTATGGAGTAGAACAAGAATAGAGAATGATTAGTAATTTTTTGAGATAAGAAAGGGTTTATATTTAACTGCAGGTAAAAGGTATTTAGCCATTTGATGAACACAGAAACTTCTATAATATTGATAGAAACAAATGCAAATACTACACGTAAAAGTCAATTTATAGACAGGATGCTTAGTGCTTCAATTTCATTAATAACTAACTTTCCAGTCAATTAAATAGTAATTTAATAAAACAATTATAACAGTTTATAGTGACAAAATGTTAGAACGCTACACAGAACGCTGTTCTGTGTAGTTCTGTTCTCATGAATTTATAACAAGCTAATAATCATCATTCAACAGTAACAGAAACAGCTGCTAGAGTGTTCTATGGAGACCAGGTGTAATCCTGACAGTAGGGACACTATCAGTATTCCCACAGTGAGTAAAAAGTCCCACTGTGTAACCCAGTGTGAGTAACACTGGGTGTTAAAATAATCTCCTTCACATAAAACTGGATATGAAGTCAACCAGATTAAATTTAAGGTGATTCTCAACCCAAAGATCTGTGTGCAGAACCACTCAAAAAGTGGAAGGTAGCACTGAATTTCCAAGACAAAGTAGACACAGACTCCTATAGTGAAACTAGTGTATCATCTAAGGGAACATTTTGAGCTCAAATCATTCAGGACCTAATTTGCACCTTGTATTCAGTGCAAATCAAGAACATCTCTCAGTGAGAGAGAATCGTGACAGTATTGATATATTACTTTGATTGAAGTGAACAATTAGATGAGACTAATGCCTCCATCTAATCACTCCCGTTTAGCATATTGTGTATTGACATGGCAAAATAAACGATGTTGTAATTATTAGTTAATGTCCCTTGCTACTAAAAAACTAAAATGGTTGGCAACTCTTTGATTTTCTACATCCCTTTAGGCAACTACACGTCTTAGCTGTAGCTATGCTTTAAAAAGGTATAGTGATTGTAAGCTAATACATTTTTGACACTTTTTGTATATGTACTGATTAAACACTTTATGTGTTTCTACACAGCCTTGGCTATGTAAATGGGAAAACAAACCCAGACTGCACCACACAACAATGTCCTACAATGCACTTCCAATGTCGGGGGAGGAGTTTCTAACGGAGCACCCTATGTCGTTGCAGGGAGAGGTGTTTGGTTTTGGTTTGATCGAGTGCAAATATCAACAAGCGTTCTCCAGAATGACAGACTATACCTTTAACTGTGATGGCCGACTGCTGACCGCCTGGGCTACATACAGTATAGCCACAGACGCCTAGCATGTACATCTACGTGTAATGACACAGACAAATGGGCCACATACCGCGCAGATATACACAACTCTCATTACAAGGGTGGAACCAATGAGGCGGGATGATTTGATGTTCGCTAATGAACCAGCATCTTCCTCATGCGACCCCTCTCAGTGAGCCCCTCTTTTATCACACTCTCCCATCACTACCAGACCAGCCGCTACTGACTTCTAAGGAGTGAAGCATCTCACAGTCTTTGACTCAGTTTATTTTTGACCATCGCTCACCCACTCCCGGGTTTCCAGCATGCTTCCATCACAGATCATTTCGGTTCACGGGGCAGAGCGGCCCGGCGAGACAAACAAATTAGAACGGCAACTCGCCAGATTCTTCTGGGTCGTGAAGCATGGGGAGGTAGGAGCATCTATTAGCAGACATGTTGTCAAACGCCTAAGTGAAGTGAAGAAAAATGTACACATGCAAGAAATAGGGATGTAATTCAAATGAAACACAAGCACAAATGTCCTCTATGTCCTAATGTCAAAATATTATTTTTTGATGTGCCAATGTCATGACTATCCTATATCCTTATTTACTACATCCTAATTTCCTTATGGCTCTATGGCCTTAATTCCTGTGTCCAAATGTCCTCATGGTTCTACTGTATGTCCTTAATTCCTGTGTCCTAATGTCCTCATGGTCCTATGTCCTTAATTCCTGCATCCTGATGTCCTCATGGTTCTGCTTTATGTCCTTAATTTCTTCATGCTGATGTCCTCGTGTATTCATTTCCTGTTTGCTAATGTCTCTTTTCCATATTTATGGATTAGTTGTGTTTCTATAAAAAATGTAATCCCTGCCCTGCCTGTTTAAATACTCATTAATAGATTATTCTTTAGAGGAAACATCAAAAGGAACAGGTGAGAATGAGGGATGAATAGAAAAACAACCTAGACTTAACTAACAGGGCATCTGAATGTACATAGCTTTGCATAAATATAGCTATGTATATCCCACCATTTTATTACAATCACATTGTTTTAGCTGAGAAATCAGGTAGGTAATACAATCAATTGATTTTACTATTATTTTGATAGCAGTGTATGAATTATGGAAGTGGTTTGTGTGCTATAAACCACAGTGGTTCCTTGCTATGCCTCAAAGACATCCTACTAGCTATTGCCAACGCCACAGTTGCAGCAATGTAAGAGGAATTAAAAGGAAAGCCAACTGTTATCTGTTGAGCTTGCCAGCATTTATTTCAAAAGCAAATGTATTGTCGTATACATCCAGGTCAAACTTAAAGCATGACACACTGGCACACAGCAGATGAAATTAGATATGAGCGGTGGAACACATTGAGTTCAGGTTTAGTTGGACCTCCTTTCGCTTTGATCACAGCATGCATTCCCTGTGTCATTGTTTCAACAATCTTATGCAACATCACAATATATTTCCATCCAGAGTCGCACTACATTTAGGCAGAGAGCCTGTATTGATGATGGGAGAGTAGAACCACTCCATAACATCTTCCACAGCACATCCCAAAGACTTGTGGTGGCAAATTCACGTGGAGAAACATATTCCTAATGCTCTCTGAAACACTCTTTTACAATTTGAGCCCGATGAATCCTGGCATTGTTGGTTCATGGGTTAACCTGGTCATTCAGTACATTTAGCTAATTTCATTTTATTTCCACAAATAAAGCTGACCAATTGATGCAACCCCATATCGTAACACTGTCACCATCCAAACAACTTTTTTTGGGGCCAGGCAGTGTATATTTATGCTGTGGGTATTAAGTCATTACTTGTGGTAAGCCATTATTTTGATCAGACATTTACACACCTGTTTCAGATGTGTCCCAATCCTTTCAGATATTTAAAATGCAGGCGGCCTGACTGACAGACCAACAAACAGAACAAACGGACGCATCTCCCTTCAACAACCTCTCCCATTCTTTTCTGTATTCTCTCTCCTTCTGCCCTTTGCTTCCTCACCCATTGTCCTCATCGGCACTCACAAGAAAGCTGAATTATTCAGCGGATGGGAGCGTTCCCTCACGCGGGCAGCCTGTGCCTTACCACCACAGCAGCGCAGTGGCGCGTTTGCCTCTGTTCAACGTGCAGACGCAGTGGACCCACACACACACACACACACACACACACACACACACACGCAGACCAGGCTGCCAGCAGGTGTAGAGGACCACACACACACACACGCACGCAAGCAAAACCACTAGCTCAATTGTAGAAGGAAGAAACTCTAATTAAATGTGTAGTATTTTACAAATAAAAGAAATCAGCAGATGCTTTTATCCAAAGTGACTTACAATGAGCAGATAGTGGGTTAGGCATCTTGCTTAAAGATGCTTACAGGTAGGCCGAATCCGGGGCTCAAACCAACAACCTTCCAGCTGGGAAACTAACACCAGACCAGTAGGCTATCCAGTTCCGTTACATGTGGAAATGAATGTACGATATATTCAGTTTAAATGTCAGGAGTAGGGCTGGGTATCACCACTGATTTCCAGAATCGATTCGATTCCGATTCACAAGGGCCCGATTCAATTTCGATTTGATATCAATACAATACCAATTTTTCATATGAGATTCTCACAGAACTCATGCTGTAAATTTTACAAGGAACCCTCTAACCAGATGTATTATTAAATATATTAATTTAACATTAAGAATTGACCTCAAAATAGTTGCATTAATGTTTAGTTAACATGACCAATACACTACAACAGCGTAAATAAGGTAGCTGGCTGAAAACGTGTAATACCTCAGGAAAATTCACTTTGCTGTGATCCTCTCAGTGGTTGGAATACACACACACAAATGACCAAAAGAGACAAAGCTTAAATTCATGAATAAGTAAAAGTGACCAATCATTCATATATTGCAAAATGAAGCAATGCGCCTCACTCGACCAAGCAAGTGTGCAACAGCTGGAATTTTAAGTGCTCCTTGTAAGGCTAAATAAAGTGCATGAGTGAAATAGCATAACATGATAAAAGCTGTGCGCATTCATGGGAAAATGCAAACATAAAAAAAATTGGATCTAGGGATCAAGGGAATCGATTAAATGGGAATTAATTTAAAAAAATTTGATCTAAGGATTTTATGAACCCATTATCGTGTTATTCAAATGAAGATCGATTTTAATTATAAAATCGATTATTTAAACCCTCCCCTTGTCAGGAGCACACGCCTGTACTACAGCTGTGTGCTGAGTGACCAGTTGCACTTTCATACAACAATTGTTTACACAAAAAAACAAAATGGTGAACAGACAGTCAATCAGACAGATACACAGTTTGTCTTTGTCCCACACTGAGCTGTTTAAACAGTATAGCCCTTGGAAGAATAATGAAAATGAAAGTAAATTTAAATAAATCTTCTGATTAAAGGTATTAGACGTACAGCTGTCCAGCTGTGAATGAGGAGGGGCAGCTTGATGATTAGAACGGATTACACCTCTCCCTCCCTCCCTCTCTCTCTCTCCCCCCCCCCATGGGAGATCCACTTATTACTGAGAACTTCCTGCAGTAAAAGCTCATGATTAAATGGGGAAGAAGGCAGGGAGGGACAGAAGGAAGACAGATGGAGGAAGAGAGAGCTGGACACATCTGCTCTCTTCCCTGCAGCACATCCATCGTGGGGCAGCTACGTGGGGACATAGAGTTATTTACAATGTATTAAAGATGAATTGTAATCTTCAGATACTGTATATATTTTGCCCTGGAAACACTGCACATTTTCAATATTATATGTATACTGTATATACTGTATGTATGTATGTATGTATGTATGTATGTATGTATGTATGTATGAATGATACACATACTGTATATTGACCTGGCATTTCCAGAGGGGTGTGTGTAAAAAAAAAAAAAAAAAAGGAAGAAAAACATTTGTCTACAAACAACATTTGAAAAATGACTACAAGTTAACTGTGCCATACTCTTAACCTCTTCCCTTCTTAACTCTTGTAATGTACTCAGAAATCTCGTATTTGGCCACACTGCGGTGCCATCTCATTGTGTATGATTTGTGTGTTTTTCAATTGGCATTGCTGTGTGTATTTATTTTTTTATTCATTATTTATTTATGTATTTATGTTGTTTTTTCATGCCTTTTAACCCGCCTGTTGTCGTTGGGTTTCAAACACACACCTTGTTGTGCCAGCAGTGCACATCATATGTGTGTAAGCTGTAGAATTAGGTTCAGCGCCTTCTATCTGCCACAAAGATGATTTAGGTCATTTTGACCCAGAGGACATTACGAGGGTTAAGAACAAGGCCACACAAGTGACTTGTGCTGAATGTCCGATTTGGCCAACAATGTGTAGTTGGTTGTCATGTATGTCAATCAAAATACCTCTTCTGTCAAGTAGGCGGGTCTTGATGCAATTAATTAACCAATGCTGTGTCCCAGACTTTAAGTCAAGGCAAGTAAAAGCTGTCTCTGCCATGCCTTAATAAAAACAGATCCTTCCACAGTTAATAACTCATTAAATTATACTGTATGTTTGATTTAAGAATAATGACTTGTGGCTTTGTGTACAAATAACCTATTGCACCAAAAACATTTGCATAGAGAGAAGCAGAGACAGAATGATAATGCAGCCCTTTAAATTGGTTGTAAAAAATATCTCGTATGTGTCTCATGCTGGTTACAGAGAACATGCAGTCTGCCAGAGATGTACAGAGCCTCCCTGAGATCAGAAGCTCACACACTTAAACACTAAGGAACGCTGAGCAGGATAGATGCAGGGAGATAAAAACAGGGAGTCCTATAAACAGCAATGAGACCATTTACATTGGCCAGCACGAACAAACTAGCTAGCTAGCTTCAGGCAACAGGCTAGCTTCAGGCAACAGCCAGCGTCATATTCAGGAGCAGTTCATTTGACATCCTATTGATCTACCAGGACACACACACACACACAATCTAATTAGCAAAGTAGTCCCCTTGAACACCTTTGTATTTGAGGGGGTTATCTACCCAGTACCATGCTTAGTTAACAACCAAATCAATCGCATAGCTACCAAGTCCTACAGATGCATACACCTATTTATCGTTACTGTACAGCTGTACGCTATTTTAATGTATGGATTTTTCAACTTGAGCATGTTTCTGAACTGTGACATCACTGAACATTCTCTGATGAATGAATGTTGTCTTGTGATGAAAATGGACATGTTATTAGTACAACGAAAGGGGGTTTTAGCTGTTAGCCTCAATGCGAACTAAAACATGCTGCTCCATTGAGAAGAACAGGATTTTTATTCATGATTCAACTAAAGTGGCAAAATTGTATTGTGACTGGAAATTTGTTGTTTGCGGGATGTAAATGTATCATTTGCAGTTAAACTTGTACCCATGATATTAGTATATTAATGTCGAAGTCTCAAAAACCACATTGAACCATGAATTCAACAGCCCCATATTCACCCCATCTGCTGGTCTGTGAACCAATTTCAAACTAACAAGGAAAAAATGGATATGAAAAATAACTAAAGCATAATACGTATGGTGAAATATAAAGATCAGTCAGGTGAATTTTTGTAAGTTGACTTTACAATATCCACAACACCATAAACACTTCCATAATGTGAGAAGATGTACAGTATGTTAACTGAAACCTATATCATTTCAGCCTGTAAAATTGAGAGCAATGACAAACAAACGAATTCACACGTTCACAGTGAGCCAAGGTTTGGCCGCAGGTGAGGAGAGAGATGCTTAAGTCACTACATGGCTCAACGTGTCAGATTTACAGAATTACAGTAGACAAGCTAAATAAGAAATTAACTCATTTCTTAGCATGTTTCAGTCCTATACACACTAACCACACCACACCACACCTAATCCTACACTGGTGTTAGCTTTCTGACACTAATTGTAGGTCTCGTAAAACTAATCCACTTGTTTGTTCAGTCTTGGCAAGTGACTTCCTAGTCTTGTTTTGACAGGGCTGCATAAGATATTCAAAGTGCGGTATGTCACTCACATTTATTATCTTAGTGGTGGGAAACCAAATGCAAATTACTTGATTTCATACATAAACGTCCTGTTCAAACAATTTGTAGACAGTAAAGGTTTCACTTTTATAAGATAATGAGATTTCATTAATTATCTTTCTGTTTATAAAGGTATCACCAAACAGGTAACACTAAAAGCTACACCTGCAAGGTTGCGAACCACACCGCTTTTCTCCATAAGGGCTGCCAGTAAACTATTTGGTGGGAGTGAAATTGGTGACTTGAGAGAGGTTGGGAGTATTTTCTCGCTGTAAATGTCATCACACTGGCCCATGGTCCCAAAGGGCAAGGCACTTAAGTAGCTAGCAACTATGCTGCATTGGCCAAAAGCAGAAGACTGATAAATTTACCACTGTGTGTGTGTGTGTGTGTGTGTGTGTGTGCGTGCGTGCGTGTGTGCATGCGAGAATGACCCTGTGTGCGTGCGCAAAGTTCCTCATACTGTATATCATGTTAATTCCACAGGAGC
>JAODUG010022726.1:8695-20951 GCA_027564795.1 Aphredoderus sayanus
ATTGCATAGCATGACAATCGAATGCAGAAATCATTTAGTAATCCTGATACAGCCGGGGCTATTTAGCAATAGTATCTTATTCCCACAGCTGCTAGAGGGTTCACACTGTTTCCTGTCCCTGGTCTTTTCTCCAGCCAGCCGAACATGGCATCGCAGATTCTATTAGGAAATGACTGAGATAATATCCTTATATACTAACCTAGCCTAATATCGAATTACCATCCTGGTGAAAACAAAGCTTGATTCACCATTTGACAAGAACAGACATTTCCTTACAAAACAGAAACATGAATTCTAGATTTAACTTTCAGAGGATCCATATAACTTTTTCGGCAAGACATTTCTCAAACTATAATTTCATGTCATTTTTGTTTGTAGAATAAAACCAAACCAGTAACAGTCAGAATCTGCGTTTGTATTTAACTGTATTATTATATTATCAGCTACAGTTCAGCCTGACAAACATGCAAGGAGGAAAAGGCCACTGAAGTGAAACTATAAGGTACTATAGGGTTACCTGAATGGATTGGGTATCTCAACTCTGACATCTTAAACTCCCTCCAACGCTCAAAAAAGCACCCATTGATCTTTGTATGCAACTACTGTACTGTATGTATTAGCCACATAATATTCCCTCTGAATGAAACTTAATATTTTTTCTCTGTAGAGGGCAGGATTCGTTTGACATACTGTATAATAGGTTATTTTATGCCACGAAATCCTGCCTTCTATTTTTTGTTTTGTTTTCAAACATCAAGGGCGGTTAATTTAAATACATTCTGAACATTTAAAATAATTTACAATGTTAGGGATTAATATATTAGTCTGTTAAACATCAAACATAAGAAGCACGTACTGTAGTAGCTCAACTAAATTCTGTTCTTCAGTTGTGATCAGTACAGTCTCAGTGTTACAACACAAATTAGCTGATTGATCACTAATAATGGCAGTACAGATGACTGAGAGGGACTTCGGCTAAACTTTGACATTTCAATAATACGTTGCCCACCATTGTGGTGGTGGTATTATTCATTCATTCATTCATGTGTTTTACGCATTTACCTATAATGCATGGAGAAAAAACAACAACTAAACTCAAATACATTTCCACATTGTAGTATCACATAAAATATTGTAGTAAGTTCTGTATTTGACTGGATTTGTTCCCTGAAAGATTTTATACAAGTCTGATATTATCATGCATTATCAGAAGTATTACAAGACATTGTTTGGTATTATTTGTAATAATTCTTATTATATACAATCCGTATATCTCAATATACATGCACACACAATCAACAGCACACTGAGATACACTGAGGGGAGTGGGGCAAAAGGTATACGTAGTTGTTACTGCTGCAACATGTATGCTATGCGCTGTACAAGAAGCCTGTTGCCTTTACAGAAAGAGATTTGAAGTACCCATACCAGTTAAAAAGCCAATTGGACCTCTCTCTCTCGTCTAGAAGGGTTGGTGGAACCACAACAACAACAACGTCTTACATCTTTTAGCAATACACGTCATACACTTAATTTCTGTCTTCGTGAATCACTTCTACTAGACATCTTATACCTGACTCTGGGAACAATGACTGTTTAATAGGCGTGTCAATCATAGAGAGCACTGCACCTCTGAATAAAAATAAATAAAACAAGTATTCTTCAAATTGATAAAACCGTAATTGTGGATGTTATGTAGTTTCCGCCCTAGTAAGACTACATGAAATTTGGTAATTTTCAATCCAGGAAGTCTTGTGATATCCTGAACTGTCAAATGAAACAAAGACAGGGACAAACTCAAGACAGTAAAAAAGGGTGAAGGAGAGAGAGGAAACAACAGCGGTTTGGGTACACCACCGGCCCCAAGCATCTGTCAGCAATGTCGAATTAATGGTTGTTTTACTTTCAAACCCTTTCCTTCTGCTGCAACCCCACAATGAAGAGTTTTAGCAAAAGGCAAAAGAACACAATTACTGGAGAAACATGTTGGGCCATACAATAACGCAACACACATGGGTATACGCTTACAACAAGTCTCACATTTATAGCTGTAGAGCAGGACAGTTTTTGTGAGCATTATTAACTCTGCTGTCGCTCATTCTTGATGCATGCATGAGCCACCATTAGAAGAAAGAGGGCGGGGAAAAAACAAGAAAAAAGAGCCTTGGGTAGTGTTAGCGCTCTCCATTTTGGCCTAAGCCTACATCTGGCCTTGTGAAACAGCAGCAACGTGGTCCACAGCTCCCGCTCACACATGCCTCCATCAAGAGGGATCATCGTCAAGCCAGCCAGTCTTCCTCCACAACTGACGCTCCACAGCTGGAGGGTCTGCGAGTGCACTCAAAGTGCAATTGCTCCCCTGCTGGTTGACCGTGAACTCAACTGAGCTGGTCAACGTTCTCCGTTCTTCTATTGAGTGCACTTGCACAATAAAGGGAACAATGGTAAATCAGTTCTACAGTATTATGAGGTACCTCAAAGATGAGAGAGAGAAAAAAAGAACACACAGGGAAAGTCTTAACCCTCCTGTTGTCCCTGGGTTTCAAATGCACACCTTGTTGTGTCAGCAGTGCACATCATATGTGTGTGTAAGCTGTAGAATTAGGTTTAGCGCCTTCTATCTGCCACAAAGAGGAAGTGCCTTGGGTCAGTTTGACACGGAGGACAACAGGAGGGTTAACTTTGAAGGGGACCTAACAGAAGGATGAGTTCAGATTGACAAGGTCACATTAACGGAGAGCGATGCATCGTCAGAGCGATAAAATACAGAAAGGCTGTATAAGCACAAAGGCAATAGACTGACAGCAGAAGACAAGTCGGAGAGGGCAAATGATTCAACAAAACCTCGTGGTCAGCATTCCCCTGAGGCCCAGGCGAGAACACGGTCTCTCCGTTCTCTCCTTCCTGTTACTCATCGACATCTCCCTTACTCCTTTCTTGAGTGACAGACGGCACCCCCACCACCCATCCCACCCAACCCTCTCAATCGCTCTCGCAATTGTCTCAGTTGTCCCGTTCGTTGGCCGATTAGACCGCCTTCCTCCATCTCCTGGCCAGATGTTGCACACATAATTGGGAAAGAAGGAGTTTTATCTACTGTGGGCCACACTGGCATCTGTGTCCACTGCTGAGATGGCAAAAATGAAGATACTGTATAGCTTAGTCTCGTGATACCATGCTGATTTGTTTATTGACCACCAGGAAAATAAAAAGGCAGTTTTTACACTTACACTAGAAGACTTAAAGGGGTCATTCCATGCTAAACTAATATTTCTTCTTGTTTTTAAAAATTGTTACGTCAAGGTGACTTTGAGAGTACTGGGCCTTTCAATGTAAACTGTTACCTTCCTGGTCTGTAATGGCCATTGAAGGACAAGAGGCGGAGAAACTTAAGGCGTGCTCACTTTTTATGTAGTAGTGTGTTCACCGTTTGTTTGCTAACGCCCCTATGAGGATATGACCGCCCATAGTCTACTGTACATAATACTGTAGTATTCAGAAAAATAGGCTATACAAGCTACAAGGAAGTCGATCGTATGCAAACTGTAAGTAAAGGTTTAATGTTCAACACTTACAGACAAACCCATCCTGAGTCATCTAGGTTGTCCGCGACAGTCAGCATAGCGTACCAAGAGTGGGCACAACAATAATGCACGATATTAATGTAGGTTATTGTTCAGTCAAATTACTCATTAGAAATTGGCTACTTAATTTTGACTAGATACAAGATACATTTACTGTACACTAAAGAGCATTATTTGGCAACATGGAAACATTTTTGGGTAATTATAAATGCAATACAATTCTTAAATGCATTTAAAAACCTACATTAGAGAATCAAGATCAAATCCAGATTAAGCTTGGAAATAAAAAAGAAATAAAAAAAAGTATTAAATATATTTCCACCACTAAAATGAATACAACTGAAAGACATTAAAATACAATAATATCTAATTATCGCCAAGACGTATTTTGAAGAGAGCTTCTGCAACACAGGCAACAGTTACAATATAATGCAGGTAAACGTATTTAAAAAATGTAAAAGCCCGAATGATGCCGAGGACAAAGAAACGAAGGACTGCGATGGTGTATGTGTGTGTGTGTGTGTATTCTGCGGCACCAACACACACAGGCACGCACGCGCGCACACACACACACACACACACACAGCCTCTCCACAGAGCAAGATAATAAAGTGTGCTCCAATGACTGCGCAGATCCCCTGGGAGAAACAACACAGCGCAAGGCCTGCTCCAGAGCTGAGTAATGGGACTGTTACGTCTTCCTATCCCCAGCCCACGAGCTGCTCGCCCGCCGCCGCGTCCCGCCAAACCACTTTTTATTTACTCTTCTTTTTTCTTTTGGTTCTGCCATGCACGCAAGGGCTGCGGTCCGCAGTCTGGGGCAGATTGTTACCAGAACACAGCCTCTCCGGAGGGAGAGACACCTCCGTCACATCTTCCCATAAATAAAGCAGCCAGACTAAATGATGACATGCCTGTGATGATTATCAGCTCGGCTAACAAAGAACCAGAGGCTGAAGGCACTGATATATTCAGGGTGTTGGGGTGGCCTCAATAAGCAAGTGTTTAATATCACTGGAAAGATAAAAGTGTTTCATTTTAGTCTATGCGAACTAGCTGCTCAAGGTATTTATCTTCCTGTAAACATTTCTAAAAAGAGTTTTCAGCCATGTCAGGGACGGAAAAGACAGTAAAAGGTAGATATAAATGGACAATGTACTAAATGGTATGAATGGGGGATTTAGACAGGGTTGTAGAGCAAAACACAAGATCAGGACAGTGTCAAAATGCTAATGTTGTCAAACTGTCCCAAGTAGTCCCATGTGTAGTCAATCTCAGGGATTCGCTTTGACTATTGCCTTATTTGCCATTGAGAGCTCATACTATTCATGTGTTTTCATAAGGGTCACTGAACAAGGGCATAAGACAACAGTGGGAAATGCTGGCTACATTTAAAGGCAAGCATACAGAGAAAAAGCCATCTGTCTGGAGAATCTCAAACAAACCAAATTGTTATTAAAACTGCAGCAACCAGCCACTGAAATCCCAGTTAGTGTTAGGCGGCCATTTAAAGGCAGTGCCCAGGGTTGTGCGCTTCAGAGTGCGTGTGTGGGTTACGACACCGACCTCGTTATGTGTTCGATCCTCTCCATCTAGGCCATTAGTTTGGGGACAGTTCGATCACATCAGCTAATTAAAAGATAATCAGCCAGGTCACGTCTAGACTCTTGTTTTGTTTTATTGGTTTATTTTTAAAAGCCACACTGTAAAAAAGAAAGGTCTGGATTTTACAGTGAAAAACTGAAAGTAAAAGACTAAACTTTACTGTAAAAAAATACATCTGTCACAGTGAAACCATTTTTGTATCTATTTTCTGTTAAATACATTACTGTTTATAGTGGAAATATGCTGTATATTTAACGGCCAATAGTGACATTTACGCTTTGAATAAATTAAATATGGAATGCATTTAATTTTCTTAATATGGTATTGAACTATTGAATTATATGACATTAAAGAAGTTAATTTCATTTGTTGTCATCATTACACTCAGATTTTGTCGATGTTAGTTTTGTTGGTTAGTGTGATCACTTATAATATAGTGTATACGTTAAGGTTCAAGGTTACCCTATAATTATCATCACTATCATCATTACAGCTCATTCAAGCTAGAGCCGACTAGTATCATATTATTATTATATTACCACATTTTTCTAATTTAACAACAGATGTCAGAAAAGGTGCTTGAGCAACTAAATCTATCCAGAAAGTATTACAAGAGAGAAACATCTATTTCATGTAAATCCATTTCAACGTGAAATATGAGAAAATACAGTTTCACCGCTAACTTAAGTGACTAAATGAGGTGCATAGTCGAAAGATACTTTGTAAAAGAAAAGAAAATAAGTAAATCTCTCATCACTTACAAATGCGAACTAGGCTATTCTAAAAGTGTTTCATACTTTATCACTGTGACAGCTTTTTACAGTGCTGGGTCAGCTACATAAAAGCACACCGGTGCTTCGTTGCCTTGCTCAAGGACACTTCAGCAGAGCAGATGCTCGCTGTCATGACATGACAGCCTGAACCCAGGGCTGCCTGTTCAAGGACGGTCTCCCCTTTTCTGCACGCCACCTTGCTACCATTTTGTTGACACAAATTACATTCTGCATGTAGCAGAATTGGCTGCTCACATTCAGAGGGAACATATTGATTCCCTGAGATCATCACTTTGTTTTGGAAAATACTTTACACACAAACACACATAATGTACGCACAAAGCTTTATCATTTACAACTACATGTCAGGGGGAAGTTAAAAAGGTATTTCATGTATAAAATAAAAAAATATGGCTACTTTCCATTTGAACGTGCCGCATATCACACGTATTGCAAAGTGTGAGATTTGAGCGAGGTGCTATAAACTAACACCTGATTCCAGTGCAGCAGAACATCCTAATTTAGGCACGCTTTTCCACCGCCGCTGTGTGAGTGAGTGAGCAAGAGCTCTGCTTCCAGGGATACTTTGCTCGCCTTGGTGGTAATAGCAGGGGTGCAAGCCTTGCTGCTGTTGCGATGCATGGACAAGGCATCTGTTCCTTTCCACAGGACAAGGGTGGGGCCGATGGGAACGGCTTCAGAGTACAAACACTGGACAAACTTCTCACAACATATGGGTCTTGCTGCGCACTGACATGAAATGGAGCTAGCATATCATATTATTATTTATTTATTTATTTTATATATATATATATATAAATGATTTTTAGGACTACACATAATGTATCCTACAGATTAATTACTTTATAGACATGGTTAACATAATGGAATAATGGATATTATTGTCACTGGTAATATTCAACAATGGTGGGGATTTGAGGCTGTGCTAATGAACTTGTACAGTATAAAGACTCACGACAACCAATCACAACAGGAGACAACAATGGCATCAGAGCACAGGAAAACTGGGCCAAAATGTACGCAGCCTAAAAAAGCAACGCCCCTTGTTCACATGGGCACAAACATCAGAAGGATATTTGCATAAAAACGGATAGTAAGAAAATGGTTGGGTGTACAAACAAAAAACAGATCTAGGCTATGTGTTTATAGAGGGGAGGGAGGCGGGACCCAGGTATATGTTAACACAGCATTCTCTTTTTCTGTGGGGAATATTTTAACTATAGATTTTTCACAGGTCATTCGGAGAGCAAAATGGAATTCTGTGCCCAGACACGAAGAAGCCAGAAGTGGAGGGATGTTGTCAAGGGGCCGTGACCATAATATTCATAACAGTATGCTCACCCCTTGCAAAAAACCTACTGCTTTATGTTTTAATATATTATGTGTTATGCATGTTCACTATTATGTTTTCAGTGCTGTGCATGTACGGTAATATACAACCTGTTTTTACTTTCCATGTTCTTGTTTCTTCTTTGTTCTTCTTAAAAGCTAAATCTATGCTTACACCTATCCCTAACTAGATAATGCCAAAATCTAATCAAAATATAAGATAATAAATGCCAAGACATTTTTAATAAAAGAAATGCAATGAATGCTGTTCTTAAACAAAGCATATTTGCCTTAAGTACAGCAATACTTTTAATGATGTAGCCTAATCCTTCATGCTTTGGAAATGTTAAATACTGAACTGTGGTGCTTGGAAATACAGCGTTGACGAGTCAACTGAATCTTCATTTTCGGGTGACTTTCTTGAAAGAGTATTAACCTGCAGCCTCAGACGTGTGAAGACAGAAAACATTAACAGCATTCCATTGTGACCCAAGTGATTTTTCCACCGCTACAAAAAATAAACAACAGTTAGTGTTATCTGTTATCACTGCTCACTGTTCACTGTTCGACATCATCGTAAAAGCACGGTGGTTTTAAAATGGTCATCTTTTTGTCAGATTCAGCTTAGTACAGGAGAAATGTAGACCACTGAAGCATTAACGTGTCTATGAATCAACCTCTCTGGTGCAATGTTAGTGTGTTCACGGTTCAACACTAGTCTAAATATTACATCGTCCATTTGTGACTGATAACAATCTACAAACGCAAATCCCAAATGAAAACATATCACTAACATGCTATTACACCAGTAACACTTGATACCAAGGGCTTTCTCAAATCAACTGACATTCTCCTCAGTGTTCTTCTTGTTATTTTGTTGATGTTTTATCCCCACAACGGCTGTACTAGCAGGCACTACCCAGGAGTGACGCAGGGTCAAACAAATCCTAACCTGTTTTATAGAAACAAAGGGATCAAATTAAAATGTTCCCAATGAGTGAGCAGTTTACACCCACACACACACACACACACACTATGGATCAGTATGCACCTGACAACTTAGTTTTTCATCCACTGCTCAAAGCAGGTTAAACACTGTCGTTGAGATGGTTTTCAGATTCAAATTTCACCTCAACAATCTCTGCGATAATCCGTTTGTAGGTAAACATAGCACATTTAGTCATTATCACTAAAGGTAGGATTAAGGGGATGCCAGATGTATGAAACACAGAAAAACGTTAAAGGACTCATATTCATTTCTAGTTTTCTAGTCTTGTGCAGATACAACATTTCAGTATTGACCTTGAGAAGGGGGGGGGGGTACCTTTTGTCTCTAAATTGGTCATAATTAATCCCTTCAAAACACTGTTTGATACAAGAGCTGGGCAAGATAGGCAGAGCCGAGATGGATCTTTCTCGGCGGGCGTTTAGCCAGAAGGGCAAGAACTGTGACGTTCGTCTCACATTCACTGAACCGCACGCTCGTCACCCCGTCAACGGCCTACCTGCTAAAGCAGACCATTATTAACCCTTTTAGACGGGAGCACTGAGGCAAGTCAACCAGACACGGCTCGAAAACAGCTGCTCTGTTTCTTTGTCTTGCTCTTCCTTTCTATACCCCCTCCCCCACCACCATCTATATATAGACCTATCACCAAGGGCTTCACGCAGCACATATACCATATGGAGGAGGACAACGAGGAAGAGGAGAAGGTGAGGAGGAAACGCATAGGACCGCATAAGCGCCTCTCCCTGTGTGACAACGCGCCGTGACGCAAATGTATGAGCGGGAATAACCCAAATGTCTGTGGGCTCTGAGGGGGGTCTCTGGATAACAGAGAGCTAGGGCTGGAGGTGTTAGTACTGTAGGTAACCGACAGTGAAACCAATGGCTTGTTTTGTAAACACTACAAAACTGTCACAAGTATTTCTGAGTCGCTACAAACTGGGACTATAGCGCTAGGCTGAACCCAGGCTGTAACCACTATAGAGCAAAAATTCTTTGTCTGTGGCCAAATTATCTTTATCAATATATTTATTTGAAAAGCTCAAGTAGGCCTAGCATGGGTGAAAAGGAGAAAATGCTATATGGAAATTAACTCACCATGGCTCCTTAGTGCATCTCTGCTCATATCCAGTCCACTGAATATTAAATGGAAGCTGTGATTCCAATCAAATATCATGTTAACCAAAGGCAAAACACAATCATTCAAGGGCTTCGAAGCAAGGTTCAATGCCCCACTTGTTAGCACATGTAAAAGGGTCACATTGTACTTCATTAGTGCTATAATGGCAGATGTTTTTTTTAAGTTCAATTCTAACATGGTAGAGTAGATGAATGGGCAGAGTGAACCATATAAAACATGAAAAGCATGTAGATGTTTTCCAAGCAACTCTAGCAGGGCTGCATTATTGATAAGGGGAGGTCACAAACAGGTTTTCCACCTCATTAGGGCACGGCCCATGATATCAGCGCGATATGCACACGAGGGTGAACTACAGTGACATTTTGCCACGTGTCTGTGTGTACATGTGTATCTCAGATATAGTATACTTGATTTATCTCATGCGGAAATTCGTTATGGATTCTTAAAAGCCCAGACAACAGCAATACATTAACACATAACACCAAACAAGATATCAGAAATAAAAATAAATACCAAACAGATGA
This sequence comes from Aphredoderus sayanus, assembly GCA_027564795.1. NCBI lineage: Eukaryota > Metazoa > Chordata > Actinopteri > Percopsiformes > Aphredoderidae > Aphredoderus > Aphredoderus sayanus. Next base: position 18,679 of record JAODUG010022726.1, read on the forward strand.
TAGTAAAGTCATACACCAGATGCATCACTCAGAACATAATTAACAGTGTGGGTGTGTGTGTGCGTGTGCGCGCGTGTGTGTGTGTGTGTGTGTGTGTGTTCTTGGCGCCATGTTGGACAAACATGCTTGACACAGCGCTGGAGAATACAGTCATGCGTAGGGACAAAACTGACCTAGCAGCATGCCGATAGCTACCTCCAGGGGCAATGCGGCTTTTCTCAAACTACGCTGGAGATCGCGCCAACATGTCGTAAAAGGCCGTGACAGATACACTCCTCTCCCATGTGCAACTTCAAGAAGTGCTTGAAAGACGTATTGTATGCTCTCTGGAGATTATTTGACCTTTGGGGAAAATGTCCAAATAGTAAATTGACTAAACTCAACAAGCAGGCCAGTGCCACAACAATAGGATGTAATACTGAATACAGTTGGCAGTACATTGTTATAATTACTTCGGATTTTAAACACCACAGTGTATGTATAGGATTAACTGTATTGTTAACTGTCAACCTAACCTAGAAATTACTTTCCATGACCCCGATCCTTCTTATTCCAGTTTACCTCAAATACAGTACATCAGATATTGTGAAATTGTGGGCCAATACCGATGTTAAAAATAACAAATAGCCGATGCCAATGATGTTGGTTAAATACTCCATACTCCACACATCAGACATTTTCTTTCACTTGTATTTGAAAACAAACCACATGTGCATGGCACCTGTTGCCCTCTTCCACCATGCCAGTCAGGTCCAGCCAGTGACTATTATGGGTGGATTGCAGTAAACAAGGCCAATCAGCCAGTACCAATGTATGGCCGACATATCAGTACATCCCAACTTTTAATTCAACAGCAATAACCTTGGTAAGCTACAACATATAGCCTAATCATGAGCGTCACTAGCGTTAAGTTTATTGTTGTAACGATTAACATACTGTAACACGTTAGTTTCACAATTCAATACATTACTGGAAAATGTTTATTTCCTGGTTCCTTTTTGGGTGTGGAAACAACGGGAACTCAACCATGCATTCACACCGTTTCTTTCCTTCTTGGCGGTAGATGTATTGTCTACCTATAGCTGACAAAGCGCATGGAAGATAGAACAATTTCTTAGGTCGCTGTGCAGCACAGTCGGACAGAGCCGAGGCTTCTTACTGTATCATCGTTATGAATATGTTCATTTAAATTCCCTGCAGCTCCATATCTAGCCACAGATTTACATTGGACAACTAGAGGGCTCTGTAGAGTTTCAATGATAGTAGCAGATAGTATATCCTCTGCCCCACATGAAATGTAGGCACTCATGCACAGAGAGCATAGTGAAACTCAAAATGGATTTAAACCTCCCAGGACAGTGTTTCACACTAGTTACAATAATTAAACAAATATCATTACAAATCAAAACACATTTATTTAGTGAGGATATTTTAGTTTTTTTTCTTAATCAAACATAATCATAAGCGCTGTAAAGGGGATATAGAATTTTTTGGAGTTCCTGTTAGATTGCAGATAAGATGATGGGCGGTAGATTATGGAATGATGGCAGATCAGTCAATACATTAAAACGTACGCAGGCTACAGTAGGCTGGCTAGGCTATAGGCTACATATGCTCCCTCCGGACATAGGCTATGTAACCAGCATGCACAAGGAATTACAAAGGGGTTGTCATTTCTTTAACGGAATAGTACTATAACCTCGACCAGGTACTTATTTCTCAGCCAGGTAATGCAACATAATGAGATGGTTATTAATGGCAATATTCCTGTAATGTAACACGTTACTTTTAAAAGTAATGTTACCCAACACTGGCTGCAAGTAACAATCACTTTCAAAATCAATTACAGATCGTAATTTTGTTATTATTAATTTACACCATAAAATGTCAGCAAAAACAGTATACAAGATATAAAATAATATGGTACATGCTGACACAAGTCATCTTGAAATTGCATAGTGCAGAGAGGTCTAAACAAATATCACTATTATTCTATGATGGCTTAGCTGTGAAGCATTAGCCTGTAGTCAAGCTGTAGGAAATCGGAGCTATATAAATTATAATGTGAAAACATCAAAAGCATCTTGGTGAGTTGAACTACCTAGCATTAAATTTTCTTAGACCTTATATTAGAAAAATACATTTGATCACATGCCAATCGTAAAGACATGTTATGGCCTTATATTGCATTTTCCTTTTAACCCTCGTAATGTCCTCTGGGTCAAAATGACCCAAATCACTAGCTCTTTGTGGCAGATAGAAGGTGCTAAACC